>BKCP01010626.1:1721692-1750476 GCA_008636005.1 Striga asiatica | reverse complement strand
TTTTATTGCATCCCAACAAACCTTTTGTTCTTTTTATTTCTCATCTACAACTTCTTTATTCGACATAAATTTAAAAAAGTTTTAAAAAAATATTATATCTATTATTTCGTTTTAAGATGAAGTTAAATATTTTTAGATAAAAAATAAGATTATTTGCATAGACGTACCCTGAAGTTGCGATTTACGATTCTTTGAAATATAATATTCATAAACTATAGAATCAGAATCAATAATTGAATCAAACTCTCTCAATATAGATGATCAAAAGATATGTTAACACGAAATCACAAAATCATCATGACATATTGTAAAAATATTTTTAAAAAAAATAAATCATAACTTATTGTGAATATAAATCTACAACCCCACAAATTATAAAAACCGAAGTAATTTATTAAACATGATTAATTCACTAAACATGATAATTGACAAAAAAATTATAAAATCTAAAGAATAAAATATGAGGAAACCAAGAAACTTCAAATATTTTTTTGTGCCCAATTACTCAGTTAAAAAGAAATATGAATATAATTGGATGACTAATTCACTAAACAATTAATATAATTAAATGATATTAACTTAATTTTAAAAATCTTACCACTCTTGCCATCCAGGATAAAGATGGGCGGACAGGTGCGTTTGTAGAAAATTGTTGGAACAGTAAATAGAGTGAGCGGGTCCCTTTTTGCTAGGTTATTAATTTAATTACAATATTTTTATCAATGAGGTTTACGATTTACCTTTTAAATAGGCTTTCATGTTATTAAATTGGGTTGGGCAGACTATTTTTTAATTTCTTGAAGTTGGGCCCGGGCTGAAGTATAAAAGTCCAAAATATGGCAGTATAAAATACATGTAGGGTGCATAGACTCACCTAGGCTGTAGCCCAGGTATCCTTGGCTGTAAATCCGCCCCAGCATGTAGATTAAGGAATTATTTGACCAAAGGCTCCAATTGTTCAAATAAATAAAAATAAAAAGAGGGGTTCAATTTATACAAATGAATCGAACATATATACATACATTGAGGCCCGGTAACACAAGAAAAATATAAATTCCAAGGTTTGATCGAATGCCAAGGAAACGGGTTCAAAAGGATTGAAAACGGCTTTACGCGATTAAGCCGAAAATTGTCGAACGAATAAATAGATAACCGAAATAATCTAAACAAACTCATATAACTTATTATATATCAATTAATTGTACACCTTTGTATTTTATTATATATAATGACAATTTTCTCATTAATATTATACTCAAATATAAAAAGTTTTTATTCCATACATTTATTTATAAAAAATTGTTTTATTAGAATAATACAGATAAATAGATAGATGAGTAATGGTAATATATTGATATAATTAATCGCTAAAGATTAATTAAAATTCAACGTATATAGGCATAGCATGATTTTCTAGATATTTTTAATTAATTTATAGATAATCATATTATCTAAATTAACATGTTGCTCAAGTGACATGAAAATAAATAGTTTGGCTTTTAGTATTGTTCAATTTTATAAAATTGTTCTAATCTTACTTTAAGCAAATAGATTGAGTAGATTAGAAGTTTAGGCTGCAAAACAATCATTCAACACTTAATCTCTCGTACTATTACACAAATTATTATTTTTTATAGGTTATATTGAAAAAATAAAGCGTTTCTATAGTTTATGGGCGTTTATGAGGACAAACATTATTGATTTCAATTTTTTAAGTTAAATTAGATGGGCCATGAATATATGTGTCAACGCATTTGTGTCCGGATCGGCTTCTGCATAAACTGTATACTCGCTACTCGTAGCCAAATGCATAAGCTGGGTAGGAACGTCTGTAACCTCGAATCTTTCTTTCCGCAACTTTTCTCTAAAGTTACATACCTGTCGCCGATTAGCGTTAATTATAATAATTATTATAATTTATAATTATTATAATCTAAAACAAAAAAAAATATTAAATTAATAAATAAAAAGTATATTAATTAATTTATTTCATAAAAAAATTATTAATTATCATAATAATAATAAATTACTAAATATTATAAAATTTATTAATTACTATTTTAATAGTTATTACAATAATTATTAGATATGAAAAAAATTACTAATCATTATAATTAATTTCAAATTAATTTAATTAATTCTTATCATTAATTTAAAATTTCACTTAAAAAAGTTAACTAAAAGATATATTAAATATATATATATATATATATATTAATAATTAGTTGTATTACAAAATTTATATAACTATTTTCAAAGCAATATATTAAGAAAATATAAATATATATATTTATTGAAAGATACATATATATTTATTATACCTGTCGCCGATTACCATTGTCTCCCGGATTTTTTCTTGCGCGGCCAAAATTTTTGCCGGGGCACTTGAGTGGCACTCATATCACGAATAATATTTTTTGATGAATCGCTGAGGCTGCTGAACTGTCGATGACCCTCAGGATACACAGCAAATGAATGGTTATGGAAGCCCTTTTCTGTATCTCTACTTGTATGGATCATCAAGTATGTCGATCTTGCCACCTATTTTACTTTTATCTCAAAAGGACAATTGCACGCTTTCGTTTTTGTACGTCTACAATTTCCGCCTTTGCCTCTGTAGCGTTCGCCCCTATAACACTTCAAAACCTTCACCCTTATTTTTTTGTGTGTTTCGAAATAATTATTTCGAAACCATACAGATTTGTTTGTTTTCTTGCAGAGTCGATAGCCTCTGTATCACTATAAAATAATGAAGTGGTATCGAAACCACCATTGTTATCAATACCATCTCCTCCAAAATCTTCTCATAACACCTGTAATATAGTACAATATTTATATCTTTAAAACATGTTAAATTATAATCTAGAACATAATCATTTCTAATTTCTAACATTATAACATATTTTTTCTAATTTATAAGATGTATTAATTCTATTCTAATGTATAAGATAATTAATTCTAACATGTAACATAATATTGTAACTCATAACACGATAATATCTAACGTCCAATTTAATTATAAGATAATCAAGTCTAACATGTAACATAATAATTTTGTAACTCCTCACGATTATCGAACGTCCAAATTATAACATAATCAAGACTAATGTATAACATAATAATTCTAATATATAACATAATAATTTCTAACTCCTAACACGATAATATCTAACGTCTAATTTATAACATAATTATTTCGAATATATAACATAATAATTTATAATAATATTATTTAAAAAAAAAAAAGCGTTCGGCCGGTCGGACCGATCACGACCGGCCGTCGCCTCTGGACAAAGATCGGGCTGTTCGGCCAGCCGGTTTGTACAAGAACCAGTCTGTACGGCCCAAAATCGCTTACGGTCACGGTCCTGTCCGAACCGACCGGCCGGACTCCATTTTTACCGTCCGGTTTCAACGGCCGGACGCGGACGCGATCGGCGGCTGGACGGCGAAAAAACATACCTCGGAAGAAAAAGATATTTCGCTGTACATTTTTCTCTGAGATGTTTGAAAAAAAATAAGAAAAGAAAAATTATCCAAAAAAGACGGTAACTAGTAATAGGGACGGTGAATATGTGTACTGTTATACACCACACTCTCACCAAATGTGAATAAAGACTTCTAGAATTATTGCTCCACATTTCAACTAAAGAAATATAGGTCTTATTGGGCATGGCATGAAATAGACTTACTCAGCTCCTCCAATAATTTTGTTGTTTAATAGATAAAATATCATTTCAATCCTCTCTTTATTTTTTCTTTCCCTCACTTTATGACCCACAATATTTCACATTTCAAAATGATGCTCTTTATTTAGTTAGACCCCATTTTGTGGTTTGCTGGCGGTTAAGAGCATCTCCAATGCAACTTTTGACATTATAAAAAGTCATCCATATCATCAACTTTTGAAAGTGTTTCTCTATTTTTTTCTCCAATGCATTATGTCATACACTCTTTCATTATGAGGTGGATGTTATTTAATGTTGACAATGTTGAACTCACTTTCTAATATCTAACACCATGTTAAACATGATGACTCATCAATTTACTTTATATTTGTTTTAATTTTTTATTTTTTTGTATCAATGAATTATTTAATTGGTCCACCTATACAAATAACTTTTTATTAAATTGATGTATTGGAGATACTAGTTTCATTGAAATTTCTAGTCTTTTAACATTATTCCAATGTGGATTAACATTATAATCACTAATTAACATGTGTTAAAAATAATGGTCTTTCACACTTATAGCATTGGAGATGCTCTTAAGTGGGTGAAAGAATGTCACGTACACGTGTAACTTTTGTAAATTGTATTGAATGTTAGCGTCATAAGTTCAACAAAATGTATTTTTATTAATATTAATAGATAATTTAATATATACTATAAATATAAATGTAATATTTATTTTATATATAAAATATAGATGTCAAATAAAAAATAACTAATTTGGTATATAATAAATGAAAAATTTATGACAAAAATTAATAATTCTTAAAATATACATACGAATTAAGCTAGTCTAAGTGTTTCGCAATTTCAAAAGTTCTAACAGACTTGGATAGAAATTTATAGCTACATTGACTATTCTGAAGCATCAAAAAATTAACATATAGAATTATAAAGCATCATAATTCGAGTACACAACATAAGAAATTAACACATAGCCTCGGTAAACCTTACATTAGTATATAAGAAGGGATTAGCCAAATATTTGGAGATCATTTTGTTTAATTTATTGATTACACTATGAAGTGAGTGTACATAAATATATAGTTTTTTATACATAAACCAACAAATACATTGCATCTAGTTAGTCTAGTTTCCATGCACTTTCCACAAGAGTTTGTTTTAATAATGTGAAAGTAGGGACTCATGAGCATTAGTTCTTTATATTTTTATTTTTCGACACTTTGTATCTTCCACCTTTACTTTGACACCCCCATCAACTCAAAGCTAAATATAAATATACAAGGGCTACATCAACACTTGATTCAAATCATTCATCACAGGCCTCATACTTAATTTCTTCTTGAGTTGTTCTTTTTTCTTTTTTTTTTTTTTTTTTTTGGAAAATTATGAATAATGTAAGATGCAAATTATTGTATGAAGACGCGCAATGCAGAGCAATTGCAACCAAGGGAATGAGTTTTTGAAGATACTATGCAGCTTTGAGGCAACTGGCAAGACTAAAACCTTGGCTATTGATCTTATATGAGGAAAATAAAATGATGTTTGTTGGAATAGATATATGTAGTAGTAACCTAGCTATTTTATACGAGTATTTGTTTATCCATGTAAGTTGTTTGAGATTGAATAAATTTCCACAAGTACTTTGTGGAGAATTATAGCTCAAGCATGAGAATTGTTACGAGCTAGGCTTCCTAATTCCTCTTCAATAAATTTGCTTTTTATTTATTTATTTTAATTTGAGTATGATTTCAATCTAATTCAGTAATTAATTCCGATTCTCAGATCTTTTGTTCAAGCTGAATTGCAGATAAATTGTTCTGGAACTCTACCAAGCCACTTCTATTTCATTATTCCGACTCCAATAACATTTATTAAGTCAAGAAAATGAAGTAGCCATACCTGCAAATTCAATGAAGTACCTAACTCAATTATCATTTAAATGAAGTCATCATCTATTCTCAAGTGTGAAACAAGTCATTGTGTTAAACTCAACACAAATTTTCAGCTCACAAACAATCATGAAATATATACACAAGTATATAGATGGTCTCAACATCTAAACTTGTAGCTCTAAATAACACAGGCAGTTCCAACTATACAAAGTTAAATATAACCAAAAAACTTGTGCAAAAAAATCCCACCACAGAAAAAGACCCAAACCGGCCAATTTAGCATTTAACATTTCCCCCCTAAATTTTTTCGACTCTCTTAAACGAGAGTGCAGCCCCTTCTACAGATCGAGTATTCAGTCAGTTAATGGTAATGATACAAAATGTACATCAAATCAAATTCTATACAAAATTACAATAGTACTCGCATGAAACCCAACAAAAGCCTTGATAAAAAAGAAAACTAACGCTCGTCACATGCCAAAAATCTGGGCCATATTTTTCTTCCCAGATCAGATGAGATGGGATGGGAATTTATCACAATTCAACCAGTAAACTAGAAAGATTGTTCTCTGGATTCTTGGCAATTTGGGCTGCCTCTGCAATTCGAAGGGCCATAAACGCTTTATAAGAAGCTAAATCAGCATTGGCCATGAGCAATTGGGCCTTTTGACGCTTTAGAATAGCCAGGCCCTCGGACCTGCCTGCAGCAGCCTTGGCTTCTTGCAGCTTTTGTACACGGTTCTGTTGCTCTAAAGTGTTTTGTTCAGTTGCAATCACTGTTAAATGGAGTTTATGTTTAATTAATAGCCACTCTAAAATAAAGTTTTAATTTATTTGGATTACATCAAATTCATGGGTAAGCTTACTTGTTCGAGCCCAAATGGTCATGAATTTCGTAAAATGCAAGAGGTGTAGTAAATTAGAAGAAAACATCATAAGGCTTACAATTTCAATTCAGGTACCCAATAGGAAACTTAAATTTAGAACAAAATAAATCAACGGGACATCAAAATAGTATGTCCACTAGAACGTCCAAAAGATACATAGATATCATTTTAATCTTTTCTTTTCTTTTCTTTTTTTTCTCAAAAATTGTACATAAATATCAGTGTACAATAAATGAGGTTAAGATCCACAATAATGAACCCCGGCTATCATATAAACCACCATATTAACAGTTCGTATTACATCAAATACAAAAACAGATCACGAGTCATTCTACTCTTTCATATTCTTTATAGAAAACAATTATGAACACTAGACCTCTAAATAAAAAGCATAACAACAATCGCAAGCATGTTATGAGTGAATAACTTCAGCTTCATCAATAAAATTTCACAACTGATTAGTAGATTAATTTCTCATAACTACAGAAATATAAAGGTATGTTTAATACACATAAAATAAAAAATAAATAAATCAATGAACAAATGAATACCTGGAAAAGTAGGTCGTTGTTTGCCTCGCCCAATCTGACTAGCCTGTCTCTTAAATGATCTTTTCTTTCGTGAAACTGATTTTGTGTTCACTTGAATTCTTCTAGGCTGGTAAAGCTGTCAGTAGAGAAAATTGCAATTTCTAACTTTAGAAGGATGTTTTAGATAAACAGATGCTTAAAATTATTTCCACTCAAAAAGCCAAAATATGAAATTGAAGCTTTCAAGTGCAAATCAGGCTCGAAACCCCACCGCAGGGTAATACTAACCATAAACAACCAGAAATTTCTTCTAATTTACCTGGAAAACTTATTTT
The DNA here is from genome assembly GCA_008636005.1 of Striga asiatica. NCBI lineage: Eukaryota > Viridiplantae > Streptophyta > Magnoliopsida > Lamiales > Orobanchaceae > Striga > Striga asiatica. The sequence goes on along the minus strand of BKCP01010626.1, from coordinate 1,743,137 downwards.
ANAAAAACCTATTACACATCATCAATAAGAACCTTATATTTACCTGGAAAATCTTCACCAGGGAGGCTCGTTTCTGTTTCCGCTTCTTAACCCAATAGCCATGGATGGCCTCAACAACTTCCTTTCTCTCCAAATGCATGCAAGAATCACACAACACACCTCGCTCGTCCAAATTATTATCTGGATTGCAGTGAAAACCTTTCTCAAGAGCATCAATGATTGACTCGAAACTCTCAGACGTAACAAGCTCAACTACTTCCTCACCCCTACAAAGCTCATCGTTAAAATCAGCCAACCACTCCTCATCATCAGAGTCCATGTCATAAATCGCGCTCGATCTAGCAAGAGCACGAGCCAGCTCATCGTCCCTCACGCGAATATACGAAGCAGGCCTCACGTAAGGCTTATAGTTCTTATTAGTGTCCAGCACTTCCTGCACTGCAGGGACAGGAATTACACTGGTTGCAGGTGAAAGCATGTTCCTTTCATAGCACTCTTTGTAAAGCTCCTTGAAAATCAACCAATCGTGTTTGTTGGGAAACTCAAACTTCGAGCTTGAATCGACGGCCCAGATTGTCGCATGGGAAAAACGATTGGTCCAAGATGGACGCATGACCTTCTCAGCAGTTAGGCTGTACTTTTTCTTTCCATCCTTTTTCACGGCAAGGAACCAATTTTTCGAAGTTGAGAATTCTAAAGTAATATTGGCTCCTTCTTCCCGAAAACACTTGTCGGGCTCGGTTATTAACAGGTTCACGCAACAGCCTGTGATAAACACATCCTGTGTGATTGTACATTTTAGCTCTCTGAAATTTTTCGCCATGGGACTACTCTTGGCTGGAGAAACTTTCGCACTCTCTTGTCTGATTCGTAAAAAGTCAGCAGTCAAAGTTCCAAAGGACTTCTGGGTTCGGAAGCCTGACGGGACTTGACTTTTCTTGCGTCTTAAGGAACTCCGTCTTTTCTGAATGTGACGACTATTTCTCGATTGAAGAGTTCGAAGAGATGATTTACTTATTCCAACATTAGCAGTGCGTGAAAACTCTTTTCTTCCAGAAACAGCTTGAGGTACTACTACTTCCATAGAATCTTGCTGCTCCACATAAGATGGGAATTCAGTTGACTGTATTTCGCAATAATCATCCACATTTGTAACTTCCTCGTTCTTCTCACAATAACTATTGACTGAATGTGCCACAGAATGTGTTTCCGAATAATCAGCCATGTCCATAACTTTCTCTTCCTTCTCATATATACTGACTGAATGTGCCACGAGAAAGCAAGCCGAATGTTCAGATCTAATACACATGCTTGTTTGCATGTGCATAAAGAATGAGGGGATAGCGGAGATATTAACAGAAAAGGTTGGTATTAATGACTTGGATCCTGAAATTAAGCAAATAACGGGTCTCTTGGTGTTGGAAGAATCCTGCAAAATGGGAAAAACAATAAATTGGTGTGCAACAATCACAAGAAATTAAGAAAGGGTATCAAAACAAAGAAAGCAAGTAAAGATCATTGCAATCAAATTAGAGTTGTGAACTTCATTATTGAACCACAGCACTACACAAATTTAAAAATCCAAAAATTCACAACATAAAGCCACTCAAATGTATCCCTGAATGAAGGAGGAGGAAATTTTGAAGGGAGCCGTATAAGGATTAACCTTTTACCTGGAGGAAAAGCACTCCACCTGATGTATAAGCATCGAATATAGGTTTGTACAGAAGAAATGCAGACAGTCGCCTAACACCCATCCTGACCCTCAGCATGTAACTGAGAACTGTAGCAAGGAAGCAAGTGATCCAAAAACCATACCTGCAAGCTGGCCCATTCGCTATAATAGCAAGCTCACGAAACCCAATAACTGAACTCCGTTCAACCCCACAAGTTTCAGAAACTGCCACTTTACTTCTTTTTCTCCATTGCTTCCTGAAAAACTTCTTCCCACATCTTCTATCCTCATTCAGATCGAGCTCTGCCCTTTTTCTCTTTCTTGTGTACACAATGCCATACAACCTGTCTGCACTTTTCACCTCCACATCACCATATTCAGGTGAAAGTTCCTCCATTTCCACATCTCCCAAACCACTGGTTTTATTTTCCTGCTTTGCTTCCTTGCAGACATCATCAGCACCTTCAACTACATCAGCAGAATCTTCTAAAAGCTCGGCCCACTGATCCTCCCCATGAGATACCCGGACTTTTTTACTGTCTTCCTGAGACTTGGTCCATAGCCTCCTGCCTGACCGTAAAACACGTGCCCCAAACACCCGTGTGCTCCTTCTCATACCAACTGAAGGCATTGACTTGAGTTTAAGAGGCAAAGCCCCTGAACTAATTTTCTTCTTCAGCGTTTTAATTGACCACCTTAGTGGCCAGAACTTGGTCGAATGCAAGATGAACTAACTGACTTGACAATCAAAATTCTTTTTTTCTTTTTTTCACTATTTCTTTCAAAATACAGTCAACAGAATCTATGGATATGGGAAATGCGTAACCAGCCAAATTGATACAGCATGAACTAGCAGCGAAGTTCAAAAGGCTTAATTGGCCATGAATGCCTCAAAAGCCCCACCCTAAAGCACAAAGCACGGATTTTTGAAGTCTGCTCAAACAATAAGGTCTTACCAAAATTCGAATTCTTGGAACATGCAGGGGAAACTACCCTTCATCACGACTTTGCCATACCAGAACCAAGTCTTAACTGAACAGATTCGGATCAACTGGTCACAACTCGAACCCACTACAAACCCAGAGTTTTTTTCCCTCTAATTTTCGTTCCAGGCCACAGAATGAAAAAAAAAATACTGCAAGACGATATTTTGGGGGTAAAAATTGAAGATCAAGCAAATCTCACAAACATCTCACAAAATCCCAATCTTTTTTTTGTTAGAATCTCAGACTCAATTACCTATCAACACGCAAACCATACAAATAACACGATACAAAATATTTCCTACAAAACAAAAAATAAAAATCAAAGCATCCCTTTTTGGGTCGTCCACAAAAAGATCCCTTCGATTTCCAAACGAGACTTTTCTATTGTTATAATAAAAATTTAGTAATTCCCTTCTCTCTCTTTCCCTCGATTTAAATGGGGGTCACAGGGGTGGCTGCGAGGCGGGTAGGCTTGCAGGATTTCTAGGGTTTATGTGAGAGGGAAAACAAGAGGGTGGCTATTAACCGCTATAAGTTACTGTGCCGAATATTTTGCACCGTTGGATCAAACTACTAAAGAGCTGAGATCTAAGGAATTTGATGACTTTTGGGAATTGGTTCGAGGAGGTGGCGGGTCCCTTCAAAAGGCCAAAATTGGGGATATTTTTGAAAATTTATGCAATTTGCTCCCTTGATTAATGGCTTATTACATCTAGCTCCCACTACTATTGTTTTATCACATCCAGAGCTTTCTTGATGTTTTTCTATTTATTTTTTTTGAAAACGTGAAATACTTAAAATTCAAAAGAGTGTAAAGGAAGTGTCAACTGACACTAAAGAACAACAAAACCTAAAGAGGTGATTGTTTATGGATTGAACTAGTTTTTATTTGGTTTGTTTTTTAACTATAGTTAATTTTGAAAAAATGTGGTATGGTTAGTTGTTAGTGGATATATTAAAATAATATTTAAATAAAATAATTAAAGTTGATTTGATGTAAAGTATGAGAAAAATGATTGGAAGTGATAGTTAGTTAGAGTTATGTGAGTGGATGGATACTGAATTAAAATTGATGTGATATGTAAAAATGATTGGTTGATATTATTTAATTATATTGATAATATTTATGATAGTGGGGTTGAGTTAAAGTTGAGTTAAATTCGAGTTTTGATTGATTTTTTTACTATTCAATTCATATACAATCACTCCCTAAACATTCCAGACGAATTCAATGGGTGCAACTCTATCAAGGAGACAATTGATACTACAAAACACAAACTCCATAAAGGAGGTTTAAACTCCATAAAAACGACTAGAGCCAGACAAAGTTGGACTAACAAACTTAAAAAAAAAATACACAAGCTTAATGTACAAATAAATAAATCATCCCTACACCTAGCAGACATAACGCACGACTACCCGAGTCAGCACACAAGCCACTCCAAGCAACACATAGATCCAATAAAGCGACAAATCAAATACTGAAAACTGTGGCCACTCGCTCTGCCTAGACGGATTTGATGGAGAGTCAATCTCGATTCAGAATTGGACTCTAAAAATCAACCACACCTAGGGAGGTGGAGAGTCACCAGAAAAGCCACCAATGACCCACGCCGGAGGGCTCGAAAGATGTTCCAAAGCATAGGGAGCCACACTCTTAAACACGACAATAAAGGAGCATGAACACAGACTTACTGACAACCGGCAAACTCAAGAGGCTAGGAGCCCGTTGGTGACAACCGACGACCCGACCTTGGTCGGGAAGATAGCAAGCGGCGAGCCTGGCCACACTCCCACAAGGTCTCGGAACAGGCGAAAAAGAGGGCCCCAGGCCCCGACTCGGTGGAACTCGACTCAGATAGTGCAGCAGTAGGCCTCAGGCGGCTGGGGGTAGGGGATGACCAGATATGAATTTTTTTTTTTTTTTTTTTTTTTTTTCATTCTAGCAAAAGACAGCAAAAGGCAAAAATGGTATACTAATTGCTAAGTTCACTTTCTATTTTAAGTAAATACATAATTATTCAAATTTAAAATAATAAGAATTGTTAACAATAAACACATGAGACAAAAGACAAATATGCAGTATAATATAAATGCAATTATATGATCTATCAACGTGAAAATCTACATAACTTCATAGAATAACTAGTGAAACGGTGACAATGAGAGATATGTCAGAACATTTTGACAAACAGGTATATTATTTGAGAGATGGGAATGTGACGAAGTATTTACTATTATATGAAATGTAACTGTATTTATAAAGTGATAAAGAGACGTTGAAAAACATGTTAACTAGTTGTTGGAACAAAAAATTTACTTGTTTAAAAAATCATTGAGCAATTACAACTTACAAGCACAACAATATTTATTATTTATATTTATATTTAATTTGGTCATAGATATCACTTATTAGAGTTTATCCACGTAAATCTTTGAGTGATTTTTTTGAAACATATAATAGAAAATTGTAATTTGTTCGACGTTACTCGATAAATATTTCTATTGGTATAAATAGCGAGATTGAGATTACAACAAATAAAATTTCATATCGACAAAGCTTCGGTGCACCGAAGCTTTGTCGATATAACAACTAAAATAAAGAACATTTATTTTAGATGAACACTACATTTTAAAAGTACCCACGTTGATACTTTTAACAAAAGTACCCACGTGGGTACTTTTAACAAAATAATGAACACTAGTACAATACCCGTGTAATAGAAAAGTACCGAAACTTTTGTTAAAAGTACCGAAGTACCCACGTGTACAAAATAATTTAATTTTATATAACATTACTTTAGGTTTTAATTAAATTATCAAATTATATTTTTTAATTATAATAATTAACAAAAGCTTCGGTACTTTTGTTAAATATTTTGTTAAAGAGGGCACTTTAACTATGGTAAAGTGGATGCCCACATTTACCATATTTATTTTGTTACAAGCACAATAATGAACGCTAGTACAATACCCGTGTATTAGAAAGTTTTTGTAAAAAATATTAAATTTTTTATTTTTTTTAAAAACTAAAATAATATAATTTTATATAACATTACTTTGGGTTTTAATTAAATTGTCAAATTATATTTTTTAATTATAATAATTAAACACCCGTACATTAAATGAAAATGTCAACCCGTGTTGAATTTTTTAATAAAAATATAAAAATTACATAAAAATATCGATATTATTTACTATTACATAAGTACAAAAATATATATATCTTAAATAAATAGAAATAATATGGTGATATGTATATGCATAAGTGTAGAATATGTTCATTTAATATTAAACAAAATAGATTAATTTTTTTTACTTAATTTAGTTTGATAAATAAATTTAAATTTTATTTATAAGGATATATATTACTGTTTTGTATTATATATATATAAATAGTAAATTTTAATTGACAATAATTTTATTTTCTAATTAATGTTAATAAATATTTTTTTATTATTATAAAGATAAATATAATTTATTTATTTTATATATACAATATAAACGTCAAATCGAAACTCATCAAAAGATGATTAATTTGATATCTTATATATGTAAAACCGATAAGAAATACAAAAGTTATCAACTTTTAAAATATATTTTCAATTCAATGGTTATAATAGGAAACAATATTAAAATACAATTAATAAATATTAATTTATATTTTCAATTCAATGATTAATTTATATCCACGTAGGCTCAGCGCATTCTGAAATTATATATACTAGTACGACACCCGTGTATTACACGGCTTGTTTGAAAAAAAAATATAAAACATAAAATAATAGAAAAAACACATGTTGTATAACTATTTCAACTCTTTAAAATATATTAGAAAGATCATGTAATATTCTATAATTATATCAATGTATTTTTATAGATATTTTAAAAAGATTTAAATAATTTATTTACCATGGTTGGATTGAAAACATATAATATGCAAGTGGCTATATATGTGTCCAATTTGCAAAAAATCCTATTTACACGGTATATAAGAATCTATTTACACGGTATATAAGATAAGAATCCTATTTATTTTGTAGTTGAAGGATTTGTACGACATATAAGAATTCTATTTATTTTGGAGTTGAAGGGGATCAGATTAAACAAAAATCTTATTTATTAATTATTTTATTTTAAAGAATTAGGAATGTATTGGAACCAAAAGCCGAAGCATGTAATGTTGCCAAGTAAGCTTCCGAAGCAGGCTGCCATTTAGGCTCAGCACGTTCTCAAAAGTAAGCTTCCGAAGCGTGCGAGACAGCCATTTAGACTCAGCATGTTTTCAAATTATGATTTATACTATATAAGAATTCTATTTATTTTGGAGTTGGAGGGGATCAGATTAGGCAAAAATCCTATTTATTAATTATTTTATTTTAAAGAATTAGGGAATCTATCCGAACCAAAAGCCGAAGCATGTAATGTTGCCAAGTAAGCTTCCGAAACGTGCGAAGGCAGCCATTTAGGCTCAGGAAGCTTTCAAATTATATTAAGAGAAGGGATAAAGGGGATAACATGTCAGCTACTGCTCGGTAAACGTTTTTGGTGGTACAATGTATAAATAAATAAATTAATAAATAACATATCATCGACAAACCTTTTGATGGTTTGAAAAATTAAAAAGGTAATACAAGTAAATCGTTTTGTGAGTGATAAATACAAATAATACAATTATTTATGTTTAAATATTTATATTGGGAATTATGTCCACTCAAGTGTATACACTACAAGAAAATGATGAAATTCCAACTGAAATATATTCCAATAGAAATCCAACGGCAATTCCAATGGATATTTCAATTCTATTATTTCCGTTGGAATAATTCCAACGGAAATTCCAATAAAAATATTCTGTTGGAATAAGTTTTCCATTGGACTTTTAGTTGGATTTTCACGATTCCAACAGTGGTGGAAATAAAAATTCCAATGGAAATTGCATATTCCAACGGTCAAAAGCCGTTGGAAATATAGTCGTTGGAATCATCAAATTTCATCTAAAATTTCAATGAAAAATATGTTCCAACGAAATATTTTCGCTGGAATTTTCGTTGCAATCATTCTAATGGAAACTATACCATTGGAATATCCGTTGAAATTATTGGAATATATTACCATAGGATTTTTAGTTGGAATATAATATAGCAATTTTTTTGTAGTGATAATAAAATTTGTATCTTAATCTCACCATATTATTGACAGTGTCAAAGTCTACTCGTCAATATTTATTGTATACGAAATTGTTAAGACTTATTTAGTAATGCGTATAGCGGATATATGGTAAATTCTTACTCTTGCAAGTACTTGAGATATAGATAAACTAGTTGGTAATATGGAGCTGTTTGTTCTGATAACATGTTATAAAAATTGAAAACGAAAGAAGGGAAGAGAAATTATATATTTAAGACCATTTAATTGAAATTGTCTGGCAATTTTGTCAATAAAATGAACAGGAGTGAAAAATGAACATATTTATTGAGAATAATAGTTTCAGAAACAGTATATATTTTTTCATTTTTACCGTTGTGCGAGGGTATTTTGATCGTTAAGCCCATGGAAAATCTCAACATTCAACTAACATTGGTGATCTATAAGTAACATCATTCTACTCTTTTTTGTGGATGTAAAATTTTCAAAGAAACTATCGATAAATAAATAACTAATCCGTCCGAGATTGTATGTTTAACCCTAACTATTATATTTCAAATTTAAAAGATCACATTTATTTTTCTTATCATAATAATTGTGCAAAATATAATGCTCCACCATAAACCTAATTTGCACTGATAGCAAGTTTTGCTATGAAGCTAACAGTTGGCTCTATAGTGGAACCAACCTTCTATATACAACAAGTAAACCATACAATACTAATAAAATTATTAGTATTTATTTAAGTAATTAGAGAATATGGTATGATTTACTTGTTGTATATAAAAAGTTGGCTCTATAAGTTGATTTCATAGCAAAACTGTACAGTTGATATACCATGAGATATAATTTGCAAGCTCATGGTATAACTTTGTGAGCAATGATTTCAATGAAAAATTATTATTATTATTATTATTATGAGCTAGTGATGGAGCTAGAGTTAAAAAAAAAAGAAAAAATCCATTACTGCAATAAACTTTGATCGAACACTTCAACTTATTATGTAGTTCCTTTCAAATCAAAAGAACAAATCAACTATTTACTAAACCCTCAAATATCAAAAAGTTTAAACCAATCTATCATACTTTTATATATGACATTATGAACCCAAAAGTACATATATGAAATCACCATATAAGGTAATCAAGCCGCATATATGAAATCACCATATAAGGTAATCAAGCCGAACTTGCCTCGCTACTCGTCTTCTTATTCTTTTTCCCGCTCTTATTCGCACGCGCGTTCTTGCTCGCGGCCCCACACACTATCGTGAACTCAATCCCATACACCAAGCACGAGAACAAGCCCCCGTCTGAACTCCTCCGCGAGTGCCTCCTCCTCCCATCATTGTCCCACAATAGCTCCGACTCATCGTCGTGGTCCTCAGAGGCCGCCATTGATTTCCGCCACCCATCTCGGGTCAAGACTCTCCTATAGCCCTTGGCCCGGGCCTCCTCGACTGTGAGCTCCTCAAGGATGGAGCTACCCGTCTCGTGGTGGTCAATGTGCTCGTACTTTCTAGGGTTTGGTAGATTTTCAGGTTGCGGTTGGAGTTTTCGAGACATTTCAGCTGCCACGATGGAGGCAGAAGGCCCGATGTCAGAGCAGAGTTCGGAGCCATTCTCGACAGTCGAGCCATTGCAGATTGAGCCCGATTTTAATGGGAAGTCATCGTTGTTGGCAACCTCCGAACTACCGACACTTAAGGACCGCCATAGGTGGATTTTTGAGTTTAGTTCTTTGTTGATGACGTCATCGACGTTGTCATCATGAACCTATGTGAAGGGGAAAAGAAGTATGATAATAATAACAGTATGATGTTTCAAAACATAACACCGAAATATATATATATATATAATATAAAACCTGTTTAGCATTTTCGTGGTGATAATTACGGACTCCCGAGAGGGGCATGCTCCTCATGGTGGCGTCGAGAAGGGCAACCCCCATGTTGAGTATCCCTTGGGGGTTGCCCGATGGGCGCCGAATCTGGAGGGCCACGAATCGGGTCCCCCTGGGTCGGGCTCCGCCCGTCGGGTTGACGAGGTCGTTGACCAAGACCTTGACCACGCCCACGAGTACATCCCTAAACCAAGACACGGTGTAGATCTCGACTGTGAGGACGGCGTCCTCGGCCTCGACCTCCACGTTGAAGATGAACTTGTCATTCCACGTGGGGTTCTTGTGGCCCTTGTTGTCGGTCCGGGTCGTGTGCTTTCGGGCCGGGCCAATCCACGCAATTGCGTACGTCTGCATGGACTTGGAGACTGGCGCAAGGTCTTGGGCCGAGATGAGGCTGATTTCGAGGAGTCGGGGGTGGCTGCTGGGCGACGGTGGTGCCGGGGGCTCGGTGGAGGAGATGGTGGACTCCGGGGAGGAGGAGGGCGGCGGAGGGGCGACGGGAGGTGGGTGGTCCATCGTCGTCCGCCGTGGGATCGCCGGAGCTAGGTTGACAACGGATGGTCTAATTGGTAAAAAAAAAAAGTTACAAAAAAAAAGCGATTCTTTTTTGGGAAAATAATGAATATATGGCTGATTTGATTGATTGTGGACCTCAGTTTCTTTGGCTTGAACTACGATTTTTGGTTCCCCTAAAACTTAGCGCTCAAAATGCGGATTTAGATTGAATAGGAGAATTAGAATGCTCTTCTCCCTCGTAATTATTTTTGCCAATGTAACTTCTAAATAAGTTTAACTAATTGAAAAAGAAAAAAGAAAAAGTGATTGTTTTAATTACAAGTTGAAATAAATTGAGTCCACATGAATCCATTTTTCTCTTTCTATATAACCAATTTTCTCAAATCCCTGATTCTCTCTACGCATCTCCGAATAACTATTCAAACACATATTTTAAATTACTTATCAGAATTTATATATATTATACTATCAAAATTTACTTATTGTTAACAATTTACATATGAAAATTTATTATTCGCTCATGTTTATTTCTAAATATCATCTACTATCATTCATGTTATCTATCACTCAATTTGTAACAGTATTTTGCACCACCCCAAATTATTGTCATCAGTCTCAAATTTAACATGCCATCGAGTCACAAAAGCCAAAGTTCTAAACGGTGTTAGTGGCATCAGAAAGCATGGAAGTCCAGAAGCAGTCACAAAAGCTAAAGTTCTAAACGGTGTTAGTGGCATCAGAATGCATGGAAGTCCAAAAGCAGCTTCATGAACAACTAGAGGTATTTCATTTTTGTTTGCTTGTTTATGGTGGATGAAAATTAAGATATGTAATTTTTTAGTCCATATGGTGTTCTCTATGGGGCCGGGGCAGTTTGAATATACTGTGTTTTATTATAAATGGTCACCGAAAAAAAAAAAAAAAATCCAATTGTGCTTGGAGTTTGGACATTATAATATGCTGTATGGCCGATGAAAATACTCACACCCCCTTTAGGTTTGCGTTTTGCCGAACAAATTGAGGATGCATCTCGAAAATAAGAATTTTTATGTAATTAATGTAACTTGCAAGAATTTGAATGCCATGTTAGGAATTTTTATGTTCATGTGATTGTAAATTACCAATCTCTGTGAATGATTGATTGTTCATTCAGAAATGGCTGGAAGGAGGGACTAAATTCCAATGGAACTAATTTTTTCATACCCTATAGTTGTGTCAAATTGATTCTACCTTTTTCTATCCTTCTAAATCTTTGTGATAAGGGGATTGCTAGTGTGGTGAGGGTCTCCCTCGTGTATTCACTCGGGTAGAGGTATTTGGGAGTCCTATTATTAGTCGACAGAGAACAATCGGGTTCAGCCCAGGCCCGACTTGTCGACCACCCAACATAAGCAATAGTAAATAACTGAAATGCAATTGATCAGTCGAAATTGATTTTATGGAGCCCCACAAGCTACTTTTCTAGATGGGAATTCCAACATTTACATGTGCACTGTAATGTGTGACATTAACTTCACCCAAAAAATCTGGTCTGCATTAATTAAACCTTCTATAAATGGATCAGCTTAAGAAATTTTACTTACTATAAATGTGCATATACAAAACAGAGCACCCATAATCCATATTGGCCAAAACTCCACTTTAAGCATGGAGATGAAAACTTTTTCTTTGATCATATTTACCATCATTAATATCTCTATTTTCCATTCTATATTATTTCAAAATCTCGAAAAACAACAAAACTAACCGCAAAACATTGCCACCTCAGCTACCGGGAGCATGGCCCCTAATTGGCGGTGGCCAAACCCCGGTGGCTCGGGTTTTAGGAGCCATGGCGGACAAACACGGATCAATCTTCTCTCTCAAGCTCGGTAGCCATTTGGCGGTGTTTGTAAGCCGGCAGAGCCTCGTAAAAGAGTGTTTCACCACCGGAGACCGGATTTTCGCCAGCCGTCCCGACACGTCAATCACCAAGCAAATCGTCTACAAAGGCGCGGTTTTCGCGTTAGAGCCCAACGGGCCCTTCTGGTGTGACATTCGAAAAATCGTCACCGTTCATCTCTTTTCCGGCCACCAGCTCGAGAAATTGAGCCATGCACGAAAAACGGAGGTTGACTCGTCGATTGCGGATTTGTAGGAGAAAACGAGTCCTTTGTAGTGGACTTGAGCACGTGGGTCAAAGACTTGATGTTTAGCGTAGCCTTACGAATGCTAGTGGGAAAAGGTGAAAACGGGCGGGAAGAGCGGAGGTTGAGGGAAGGTATAAAGAAAGCGTTATATATATCTTAGTGGATTAGTTGTCATGTCGGACGTGATTCCGTGGATCGAGTGGATGGATATTGGCGGGTACTTGATAGCTATGAAGACGACGACAGAAGACATTGATCGAGTCCTCGAAAATTGGCTCCAAGAACGCATGCTCGTTAAAAACGAGGATGATTGTTCGAATTCGAATCTCATGGATGTAATGATTTCCGAGCTAAACGAGAACTATGTTGTCGAGGGACACGACCGTGGCACCATCTTCAAGGCAACGATGTTGGTACATTTTGTGTAAAGTCAGATATTTTTCGGTTACATTACATTACAACAAAATTGTAATTTTAGTCCTGTTAGTTTAACGTCGTGACAATTTTAGTCCCAATGCTCCAACATTTCTCCTTTTGGTCCTGTGATTTAATATTTTGCTGCAATTTCAGTCAATCGAGGACTGAAATCGCAACGAATTCCCAAATACACAGATTTTCGATTAACAATATAAGTCATGTAATCTAAAGTTTTGTTGCAATTTTTTGGCAGGACCAAAATGCGAAAAAGTTGAAACTTTTGGACTAAAATTGCTACTGCGTTAATTGTTAAACCAACAGGACTAAAAATGCATTTTTTGCCTTACATTACTCTCGAGTTCTTGTTTTGATTATATTTTTTGGATTAAGATACTTTTGATGGCGGGCTAGGAAACTTGGGCGACACCGTAGTATGGGCCGTCTCGTTGCTTCTTAACAACGTGCGCGTGCTACAAACGGCCGGTCCAAGAACCAGACATCAAGAAACTAAACTATCTACAAGCGGTCGTGAAGGAAACACTGCGGCTTTGCCCGCCGGGTCCACTAGCCGGGCCTCGTCAGGCGTTGGAAGACGGGTATATCGGCGGGCCCCGATTGGTGGTCAACTTTTGGAAGCATCATAGGGGGAATGTGTAGTCCGACCCAGACGAGTTTTGACCCGAGAGATTTTTAGAGGAGCATAGCAATGTGGGGTATAAGGGCACAAATGTCCGGGCGTGGACTTTGCTTTGCTCGTCGTGCATTTGGCACTTGCTCGATTGCTTCAAGCATTCGATTTGTCGAAACCGACAGGTGCAGCTGTTGACATGATTGAAGCTAACGGGTTAGCCCTGCCCAAATAGAAGCCTCTGATTGTTGTTCTTGTCCCTAGGCTTGGTAGAGAGCTCTATGAACATCTTTAAAACGTGTGTTTTCGTTTTTAGTTCTTTTAATTTGTCTCGTTTGAAATTTGAATAAGTAGGCAGTACTTCAGCTGCATAGCATGGGATGTATTATATATGTATAGAAGATAAACTCTAGTTCATACATTTGCTTACATATGTTTTGAAAACATAAAAATTTACAATTTGGTCATGACTTTGGGTTCTTTGCAAAATGGTACCCGACCTTTTTATATTTTGCAAAATGAAGCATAGGGTGAGATTCCGACGAAGAGAAAATAGTGTGTCCGATCACTTTCTATGTGGCATCCACGTGGGTAAAAGGTTTTTTGAAAAGTTAAAAATAAAAATAAAAAATTGCACTTCTTAGCACCACCTTTTTAAAACGATACATGATATTNAATATAAAACCTTTTCCCTTCTATTGATCATGTTCACAAAAAATACAAACAAATTAAAGAAACTTAAACTTGGAGGATTGCATATTGTTGATATTTGGAATTTTGAATATTGTTTAATTTGTGGGTTGAATTTCTTGATATTGTGTTCATTGAATATTGTGGATTGCATATTGTGATCTTTGAAAACCCTTTATGGATTGAAAACCCTCTAACAAGTTGTAGCCAAGTTCTTCTCATCTCACAAGAAAATAAATGCCAATTCTGGGGGCACAGATATTTCATTTGGTTGCTGAATTTGTTACAAGCACAAAAGAGCAAATGTCTTCTTGTGTATATTTGTAGGAAAAGAGAATCAGAAGGTGTAAATTTCTTTAGCCAATTTCGGTGTCCCTATTCTTCATGCTAAAATGAAGTAGTATGTGATTGAGAAGCCATTATTCCCACTCATTGTTGTATTTCAAGATTGTGTCCCTGCTGATTATGGGCATTACCTTAGCATCAGCTTGCTTGCAATTTCCTAAATAAAAAAAATAAAAAATAAAAAAATCTCCATATGAAATCAAAATAAATCACCAATTTAGTAGCAAAACAAAATACAACACCATATGAAATCAAAAGAAATCACCAATTTAGTAGCAAAACAAAATACAAGGTTCTTACATAGAAGTCCTCACCACTCCACCAAAAGCACACACAAATAAAAGCAATATCCTATAAATAACAATTTCATGAACTCTATTCATGAAAGCTTTATATGATGAGGTCCTAAGACAAAAAAATCATCTCCGTCTCACCATTTTTGTACACATTCCCATCACAAAAGCCACTGTGAACAATTCGCATTTTATCAACGTCCATCTGAAATCTTAGTACAAATATTTTCTTCAACTTTTTTTTACCTTCAAATGTGTTTGGACAAAAATATATGAATACAAGACACAATTTTGAACACAGTTTCTTGTTCAAGAAACAATTTCTTCTTGTTCAAGAAATAAATTTCTGGAGCAAGAAACGAGTTTCTTGTTCAAGAAACAGGTTTGTTGAACAAGAAATCCGTTTCTTGCTCAAGAAAAGAAACTTGTTTCTTGCTCGTTTCTTGAGCAAGAAACATGTTTCTTGAACAAGAGACAAATTTCTTGATCAAGAAACCTATTTTTTCAAGAAATCTGTTTCTTGAACAAGAAACCCGTTTTTTGAGCAAGAATCCTATTTCTTGTTCAAGAAACCTGTTTCGTATTCAAGAAACTCGTTTCTTATTCAAGAAACCCATTTCTTGAACAGAAAACCCGTTTTTTTAAGCACAAAAACAAGAAAACAATGAGAGTTCTATCTAAACAAGATCTGCAGCAGTTTTTCTCCATT
The DNA here is from genome assembly GCA_008636005.1 of Striga asiatica. Taxonomy (NCBI): domain Eukaryota; kingdom Viridiplantae; phylum Streptophyta; class Magnoliopsida; order Lamiales; family Orobanchaceae; genus Striga; species Striga asiatica. The sequence goes on along the minus strand of BKCP01010626.1, from coordinate 1,727,699 downwards.
CCTCCAACATTGGAAAATTTTCCGCGAGATCTAACGCGACTCGCGGAGAATAAAAACAATGGAAATGAAACAAAAATACCATTAATCAAAAACAAAACACAATCCCTTTTCTTGAAGCACAAAAATTCTATATTTTTAAACTCCAAAAAAATATGAGTTCAACAAAATAAAATGGTACTAGACAAATACTAATATTGGGAACAACAATAATAAATGTTTTCAAAATATTTTTATTTAACATAATAAAAAAAAACAAAATTTAGGTTTATGTTAATGTACCTTTTTTCTTCTCAACAAAGGGATTCACTTAGTAGTGTTGGAGATGATATTTGAAAAGAGATCACTTTTAATTGTATTTTGAGAAGATGAGTAATTTTTTTTTTTCCACACAACCGCGCGCGCAGAAGGAAGAGAGAGACAATGGAGGAAGAGAGAAGAATGAAGAATGAAGATGAAGGCGTGGCGTCCAATATCTGTTTGCAATCTTTTTCCTTTTTTTTTTTCTTTTCTTTTGATATGTAAACATTAGTAAGGGTAAAAGTGTACTTTTAACCCCTAAAATGCTAAATTTCATTATTTTACAAAACATGGCCAAATTTCATTTTTTCTTTCAAAAAATGGCTACAAAATCGAGGCTCTGTTTAATTAATATGTTATGTATACGTGTAACTTCTCTTCTAAATTTACATAAACCGTATATGCACTAAATTTGTTATTGAAAATATTTTTTCTTAAAGCTGTACTCTACTACTTCATCTAGCTATAGTATCCCGTGACATATATTATGATCCATACAAATTCTCATTTTCACACATTTTCCAACATAAGACTGAAAATTTCTATCGTCAAATATTTCAAAAGGAACAAATTAATATTCTTTTCATAACTTTTCATCTAAATTTTGTTCATCAAACACATTCTCATCTTCACTCATTTTCCAATAAAAGGTTGAATCTATTTTACCTATGCCTATTTGGATATAATAAAGAACTTGATGTTACATTATCTACTTTTTTTGTTCGTTATTTCCTTCTTCTTTGACTATTTTTGCTTCATTCTTAAAGTCAAAAATTAATATTCACGAGTATATACTTTAATTACGTGATTAGTCTGTTAATGATAAGTTGATAACAAATATTCCTCTCCTTTGAAAAATATTAGTATGTAGCTGGTGCGATGCACAAGGCATTAATGATAATTGTATAAATTAAAGCAATAAAAAAAATATATCAATATAATAATAGTTTTAATATTAATATTAATTTTTATGATATATAATAGTTTAATAATTGATTTATTTATTTATTTAATTTTCAAGTATTGGATGACATAGATAAAACTACGTAAAATTGATAAAATTCACTCGAATGCAATAACGGATGAAAATTGATAAAATTCACTCCAATCCAAGACTAGAGTTTATTTAATAACTGACTTGTCATTATAATTTATAACCATATACATTAAAATATTATAATTTTTTCTAACCTAACAGTTCACATTGTTGTTCGACAAAGGAATTGTAAGTTTATCATTATAATTTAGATCAATATGTATTATAAGAATATATTATCTATAAGTAAAATAATTGATTGAATATATTTGAAATGTTCAGTCAATGAATTTAGATCAATTATTGATATCGTATTACTTAAAATAAAATAAAATAAAAAAGTCTCACCACTAATAATACAGAAATAATTACCAAAATAAAATAAGAAAAAGACATAAAAATTGTTTTAAAAAATTATTTAGTAATAATTTTTATTTTGCTGAAAAACAATATTATTTTCAGTAAATGTAAACTTTTTTATGTAAATATAATTTCACGCATTCGAGTATCTTCCAAAAATATATATAATAAGTAAAGCACGCGTTCAGATGGCGACCAATCAATAAAGTTATTTCTATATATATATAATTGCTAGCTTAGCAATAAATTTTACCTATGTGGCAAATCATTAAATAAAACTTAATAAATAGAACCTAATAAATTTTATTTATGTGGCATTAATGCACCCAATCTCATTAATAATAAAATATTTAATTACACTTTTTTGGGTAAATTAAGACAAAAACCATTATACTTTATGTCAATTGAGTAATAATTATATTTTTTGTTGAATCATATAATAGTTAATATTAAAATTAGTAAATATATTTTATACTAAATAATATATGAAAGTTACATAAAATTATATTTTACAATAAAATCAATATTTTTTAATATGATGAAGTGATTGTTTATTAATAAATTAATTTTTTTATGTCATAGTAAAATTTCTTAAATCACATAAGCAATTGTTATAATAATGTAATATTTTTCAGTTAATTAATTGGTCATGATAACTCAAAATTTTAAAAAGTATATATTTATTACATTTTATGCAATCAATATAGGGATTCATATGCAATCAAATCGTATGTAATATTATTTTAACCAATAATTAAATTTTAAAATATAATACTATTATCTAATGTATAATTTTAATATTATATACATAAATATAACTTATAATACTATATGTTTGAAATATAATATTATTATTTAATTTATAATTTTTATATTATATGCATACAAATAACTTATAATATTTAATTTTATTTATATATGTGCAAATGCACAGGATCAAATACTAGTATATATATATATTCAAAGGAGGTTTTAATTGGGGACATGCATGAGGGGCCCTATTTGGGTCACCCTATTTCTTCCATGCATGTACAACTTTTTTGACCGAAAATTTTCAAATTAAAAATTATTATATAGAGACTTTGATTAAAATTGTCACACAATCAACTAACATAAAGCTTTTTATACAGATGTTAACTTAAAGAATATGGATTAATTCAAATGTGTATTTTGGCCGACATACCTTATCATCACGTACTTTAAAAGTCCCAATAATTGGGACAACATTCAACAATCAGTCAAAGAAAGTAAGAAACTACTTACATTGTTTATTTTGATTTAGTTATCCCCCAAGTGACGCGTTTATTTTGTTTTTATCTTATTTTATTTAATTTATTTAAAAGAATTAATAATATTTGAAGTAGATTTTTTTGTCCAGAAAGAATATATCACAAGGCACACGATATAATTGCTGACCGTCGAGGAAAATAATGTCACACCCACACGAATTGATAGGACATCGAATAATAAAGACGAGAAATAGTGACTTAAGACAAATTAATTCACACATTACTATTCAATAAAAATATTAATTTTCAGAGTTATATATGTTACTCCTTCAAATACATTTATAATCACTTTGATAACATTTCATTAGTTAAATTGCATATTTTTGTTTAACAATTATGATTGTGGGGGTCATAATATATAGTCCGTCGAACAACTATGGCCCGTTCTTTTTTAATGGATATGTAAATTTTTAAACTGAAATGTTATAATTTAAAACCACATAATTAAAATATGACATTTATGATATATATATGCATTTTTGTTTTTTAAAAAAAAAACATGAAGAGCCAATTCACCTGATGGAATAAACCGCATGCAAAAATGTGTCTAACTAATTAAAATAACAATCCAAAAATACAAATTTTTAAGCATGTATTTTGATTTTGGAATCAAGCAATAGTGCGCTTTTAGGGATACTAGCTGATTAATGATTATAGTCTTCTTTGAGTTGGCAATTACTAATTACATTAATATGCGAAAGAAAAGATTATAATAAACGCGTATCTCTCTCTCTTTCTCTCTCTTTTTTTTGGTTGCTTTTGTGTAAAATATTATGAGATAAGCTAAAACAGATGGCACCTTTCAGACAATAAACAAATAAATAATTAGGTTTGTAAGCTGGATTTAGCTATGATTTCTTTCTTTTCCTATTCCTAGTTGTACTCTAGCCAAGATGGCTCTTGAGGGAAAATATTGATTTCATTTCCCCATTTGAACTATAACCAGTTGATTATCCTGATGTACTTTTTATTGAGTTATAATATTTTTTTTCGTTGGAAAAAAAAAAATAGTTAATTATACAGATCAACAATGTGATATTTGGTAAATGCAAATAACATGAATAAGATTACTATTTTTTTAACAATAAAAAAGACTAAATTCTCATAATATTCAAATGATAATTGTTAGAATATCACTTGTGAGTTGTTCCACATCGTTCATACATAGAAAATAGACCCACCTTATAAGTCTAATGAGCTATTCCTCCTTCTACCAATTGGTTTTGGGATGGAACCCGATTTCATACTAGTTGTGTTTTTTTTTTTCTTTTTTTTTTTTTTAAGAAAATGTTNAGGAAATAGAGAGAAACTTTGATAAATTTTTCCTCGGTCATTTCACTAACTTCTTTTTTGACGTGACTGCAAATACTACACATATATAATTGTCCACTAATTATGTCCAAAGTGGCTCCCAAGAAACTCCCATGTTAGCATCCTCAATAAAAGCTGAGTTCTGCTGAGTAGTGTACGCCAATGCAGTAGCTGATTGTACCCCCAAATTACTGTTGTTATTTTCGTCAACTGCTGGACTTTGTGCTGTGCCCATTTGTACCTTGCAGATTAGGTCGCACAGGTTGGCGTTTTGGCACTGCATGTTGAGGATCTCAGCCTGTGCCTTTGCCAGCTCAGCTTGGAGATCGCAGATTTGTTTCTGGAGGTGACAGATGGCGCCAGCACAGCCATAGATCGGGTCCCGCAGCCTCGCGTTCGCCTCGTACACCATACTGTTCACAGCATCGGCTCGTTGAGACTCGGGCAGCTCCTATATACATATATTAAAAATAATAATAATAATGTATAATAGTTTAGTTAATTTAGGGATAATGACATGGAACTGTGGAATTAATAACTTAATTAGGGTGTTGGTTGCTATTTATCCGAAAAGCTAGCTAGCTAATGAATAGTGACCGAAAAAACTCATTTCTGAGATGTTATCTCAATAAACATCTCAGGTAAACTCGAACTCATTAGACAAATTCATCTATTAAACAAGACTTATTTGAATAAGTGACCTTATATTCCAATTAAATAAATTATAATCTAACTGATGAAATACACTCTATCTATTTTCAAGTGTCCATATGCTGAAAATGCTAAGCTGTTTCCGTGTTTATATAATTAGATGTGAGTAACTTGAAATAAATAAATGTTTTGAAAAGGGAGAGTTGAAATTGATTGGTTAGTACTATTTAATTGCAAACTTGTACAGCAACAATTTGGTCATTATTATTAGTAAATTAGGTGCCTATTTATTTGACTTTTACGTAACAAGACCTCTTATAAATCTGTGTAAAAATTCAATGTGCTATGAATGAATATATCCACAGTTGCCAAATTGCACTCAACAAATTAAGAGGACATGATCACATGAAGTTGATTTATCAACCTGCTCACGAGTTTCTTCAAATGGTATAAGTCTGTAAATAAACAAAGACTTTCATTAATCTTTTTATATGGTTTTTGAGGAAATCTTTGTGCATTGTTACAGAATGTTTTGTCAATTCAAAAGTAAGAAAAAGGAGTGCAAAAATGATCTCAACTTTTGACTGACAAAAAAAATTGTTCTATTGCTTATGAAGAAAAATAATAATAATAATAATAATAATAATAATAATAATAAACTCTAGCTAATTCTGTTATAGAGTAGCTGCAAACTCCTAGGAATTAATTAAATTCCACAAATATACTCTGTAAAAGATTCCTGTCTTATATAAAACCAAACACCCCTTAAATCCAAAGAACAAAAAACAAAATAAGAGTAGCTAGAGTAGTAATTATATCTCATAACCACTTCTAAGTAATATAAAGTATGTGCTAGATTTCATTCGTAGTTATCCTATTTTTTTATCGTTGGATCAATTTATACATATGTATAAATGTTTGAGTTAAGCAAAAAGCGAAAAAAGTTAACCCGATAACTGCTATATGATTGAAATCTTTTCAACTGTACATTACACAATAAACCCTAGTTAGTTTACCTAAAAACTTCTCTTAAAAACTAAAAAAAAAAAATGCATAATATAAA
>BKCP01010626.1:1688632-1711426 GCA_008636005.1 Striga asiatica | reverse complement strand
ACTTATTGATCCATTAGACGTCCCAAAGGCAATTATTAGAATCACTGTCGATAATGAAATGTAATAAATGGTTTTATAAGTTTCCTAAGACCAACTTTGATATGAAATCATATGCCATCAATTACATGCTTAATCTGAATCAAAATTATTAAAAGGAGAGTGATTCTAAGGATATTTTTCGGGTCACTATATAGTTATTATGTATTTTTTTAATAAAAAAATATGGGATCATTTTTGGACAAAAGTCTGAAATATATCTCGTACCTATTTCCAAATAACTTATATTTTTGTGTCATTAGTCCAAAAAACATCACCAATCTTTTTGTGTCAATACTCAATTCTTAAAATTCTTAAGGTCGTGCACAGTTAATTATAAATGTCATTTAAATATTTATACAAAGTATGCAAGAAAACTTAATTTTAGTCTCGTAATATTATCTTATTGTTTCTAAAAATGATTCTTTGTCCCACTGAATCTTAAAAATATGAATTCTAAAGTCCTTATATGAGGACGGTGTGACTATTTCTACGCAATGTTTGTCAGTTGAAATGAAACATTCAACAATTATCCTTTTTTTTTTTTATATAATTTATTTACTTCCCATATACAGCTATACACTGCATCTTGTGGTCTTCAATATACCAGGTCATTATACAAAGTATTTTTCTATACTAAAAAGTAATTCTTCTGATTGTAAAGATTATTTTAATTCTTAAAATTGTCTTCGTTTGGGATTTATAATGACTTTTTAAGACTTCTGTGCTAGTGTATTTAATTTAGACTTTTTAAACTTTTAAAAGTCTTGAGGTATTCGTTTACAAAAAAAAAAAAAAAAAAAAAAAACCATATACGAAATCTCACTCCAAATCCCACATCCAAACAAGATTCCTATTAAATCTGAAAATCTTAAAAAGTCTCAAATCTCAAAAAGTCACGAATTGTCACTCAAAATCCCAAATGAATACATAGTACTTCCATTATCGATCAAACGAAATAAAGTCATTTTTGCTACACTTTCAAAACTTTTGAAGAATTACAATCACCCAAAATAAAACCATAAATAATTAAATCATAAATGAGTTACATACCAAAAAAATTGCAATTTAGTATCAATGACAAAACACAGATCAACAATTTATGAACAGTGAAAGTTAATATATTTGCAACAAAATGTCGTAAATGTACAAAAAAAAAATGCACTCTTGAAAACCATACAAATATGACACATTTTCTTCTTTATGTGACCAGTCAATCTTTATTAGGCAAGAGATATGGCCCAATAAGCTCGAGGATATCGCCTAGTTGAGGCGTTCCATATTTCATGGAAGCCCAAAGTGCTCAGGCCTACTTTTTATCCATTCTTAAAAAATCCATACTTATACTATTGTGAAGATCTCTATTTACCGCAGGCCTATCCTAAATCCGACTCGATATGAATCTAAGAAACTAATTAAAATAAGGGAGAGATATTCCTATCGAAAGTTGAAACCTGATAATCGGTCGAGTCTTTTTAGTGTTTGCAAACAATCCGTAATACAAACACAAGGGCATTATTTCTAAACAAAGGTGCACCTTAACAAAGCACAAACATGCCAAAAAACAGAAGTGAGTTTCCAATAAAAACCTTTTTGTCATCAGGATTGATAGACTTGAGGAAGCTGGAGACCCACACTAGAAGCAGATTTTCCGACTACTTTTTTCATCTCGTCAGATCTATCCACCGCGATATTGTACCAGAACAGCAACTCCTGTATCTCAAACCATTATGCAATATTTAGTCATCAGTGTACATGTAATTTTTTTATTTTTTTTTCTAAATTGGGACGTAGTACAATAAAAAAACTGGCCTAGACATTTGGCTTATTTTTCTTAAAAAAAAAATTTAAATCTAGAATCACAACAAGCCCTCAAGTTATTACCAGAGTTTGTCTCTTTTCGTAACAAAACACTATCACTCGTGCATTCATATAGTACAAACAAATATGAACTGGATAATTGATACTTTGGGTTTAGGTTGAGGATTATTTTAGTGGTTTAACGTTTTCATGTCTGATGTGATGTCTTAGTAAACCCATTATAATGAAGGAAGGTCTAAGTAAATAATCTTGAGAGATATTTCTTCCAGGAGAGAGCTCCCAAAATGTCAATTCACAATTGCTCCAATCTCAGCATTATTGCTCCTTGTCTAGAAAAAAGTGTGAATATTAAAGCTAAAGGCAACTATCAAAACTATAAAATCACAGTAGCTGCACAAAACCAAGCTCCGAATATGAATACTTTACGCTAAAAAATACAAATGATCTAAACAAGAGTTAATGTATCTAACTAGGCGATAAATAAGGGTAGCAATGGCTAGCATGACACGATACACAAACACAACACGATTTAAAAACGAAATTATAGAGTTAAATAACACGACGGACATGACATGGCACAACATGCAAAGCTCGAAATGAAAAGTAGTTAAATTTAGATTTAGTATCATACATATGATCAAATACAATCGATAACACAAAAACATGACAAAGAAATATGAACAGGACAAGATAGCACGATTTGTCAACCAAGCAATAAATGCAAGAAAGAAGTGTACTTTATCACAGGTAAAACGATAAATTCCCATGAGAGATGCACCTAAAACATGAATTTGCTTCACATACACATCAATTGAATCCATTCGTACAACATGTAACTAGTATGATAATAAACAAAAGAATCAAGAAATCAAAATACATAGAGGAACGTTAACAGGGACAAAACATCAAACACGTAGAATGCACGGAAAGAAGTTATCTGTACAGTGAATAAAAGGGAGTACCTTGTGATAATGAACACTGTTAAGATAGAAAGTGTAGTCGTGGGCGAGCTTCATATTTTTCGGGTTTTCAGAGTTAACGTCCCTTCTGAATTCTTGATTGATGAAATCTGTGAAACGGGCTTTGTGTTCCTGCTGCTTTCCAACGTGCGTCCTCACTGCCTTGATAAGGTTTCTGTAAATTCCCTTTGCTGTTGTGTTCGCACCCTGAAATGATGACCCCATTTATGACTTTTTTTCTTTCTGCAATTCTGTCTTCTTCTTCTTCTCCGAGTTTAAGCGACAGTTATATTTTTTTCCAACTTTTTGCATCTTCAGTGAACACTTGAGGAAGCAAACCAGAAATGAATAATGATGACTAAAACCGTCTAATCCATACCAATGGGCTATATTTGAGCAGGTCCACAATATGTGGGCTGACAAAAATACTGTTTTACTGGGTTGTAACATGAAATGATTTTGCCTATTTAGGCTCGGCCATGATTTTAAATTTGATCTACTATATTACGAATTAAAGACATCCCTTGCTCATTTTGAAAAACTGCTTAAATTGGGATTGTATAAAATTGCTTGATTTCTATATAGTTAACAAAGAAATTATGAAAATCTGGGTGAATAACTTAGTGTATATATTGATTGAATGTAGGGATGAGTAAAACTGATCCGAATTGAACGACGAAGCTGAATTTGATGCGGTTTAGTTTGGTTTTTGGTAGGTTCCGTTTCAATTCGATCTGTTGGAGTTTTTGAAGACAAATATTTTAACATCTTCAAAGAAAATATATGTGGAGTTTAACAAATGATAATCATAGAAAATAATCTCAAGTGACACATGTTAACATCATTTTCTTTTGTACATCCAGAGATGCATGGAGCAAGGTTAGAGCAAATAGATAATAAACAACAAAAAATGAATGAATTAGACTCCTACAGATGAAAAAATGGCAATAACAAAATAATAATTAAAAAAAAAAATGAAAAGATGAGCTACATCAGATATGATAATAATGTTGTTCTGAGCAGCCACCATTCTTCCTTGTTTTGTTATTTTTGCAACTCTTTTCCCCTATTATTTGATTGCCCCATCATTTAATAAGAAAGCTTCAACTGTTTCCCCACCAATTGCTGTACTTATTTCACTCCACAGCCATGCAAATTAACTGTAAAATTCATGAATACCAGTTTCACAATCAGGCTCAAAACAAAATAAATAACTGAAATTATTTTCTTTGATAAATAACAAACAGAATTAAAATACAAAAAAGTGTGCATGGAATGTGAAAACCCTAGAACATATGTTTTATTTTATTTAACTATTTATTAATCTTTCAATTTGGATATAATCTATAATTAATCTAGTTACTTTTAGCTGTTACATCTGATGATCCTATGAGCTAAATTTCACATGGTCATGTCCGAATCTTGCTTTGGACCATGTGATTCAAAGATTCTTCTCTGTTTATTTAATATCCTTCAACATAAAAATAATAATAAAATAAAGGAGCCAACGAGCATGCTATATTGCTAATTTGCTATTAGTTGATCTATTCACCTTAACTTTATGCATGTATTAGAGATTCGTGAAAATTGGATAAGGTCTTTATTTTAATTTATTTATTTAAACAAGGCACAAAAGTATGAATTAACCTCTAACTAATTTATTTACTTAGACAGATTTTTTTATTTCGAAATTTTCAATATTAATGATGCTAAATAAGCTAATTGGCTATACATGTTATACCTGCATTAGGGCGTGCAATGGATGTGGGCTTAGATATAAAGACGGGGACTGTTTGGGGAATTGGGCCAGCTGTTGGTGAGTACATGTGGGCCGGATGGCCCATTGCCTGTGATTGGGGGAAATGGTACAGAGGGTACATTGGCATCAGTGAATTGGGACCCACCATAGCCTGCCCTGGGTACAATTGACCAAAATGCCCATTCATGTAGGACCCACCAGTGAAGCCCAGCTTCTGCATAGTGGACACCAACTTAAGTTAATTAATGTTGTGTAAAAGGAAAATATTAGCACTGATTACTACATTTATGGTATAAAAAACATTTTTAATAATTTTAACATTATTATTTTATTAAAAGACTTTATATTTTAATCAACTTTTTTATGCCAAAATAGCATTTTTCGCGATAGAATTGCTATAAGGAGTCATGCTATATTACTAGATTAATTTATAGATTGAGTTGTTAGAAATACATTACTTTTCTCATTATAAATTTATAATACTAAAAAATTTAAAAATTCAAATATTGCCAACACAAAATTCAATAAATCTGTTAGTCAATCAATTTGGTAAATGTGAGTACATAGAATATGAATTGTTTATTTTGGTAATATTATAATAAAAATAGTAATGAATATTTTTGTCATGTGTATTTTTGTTAATTCAATTTGTGAATCAATCTGATAAATGTTTATTATATGTACTTTCAAAATATCAATTTATAAATCAATCTCATAGTGTAATATTGTTCTTCTAAAGAAGATGATTTTCCAGCAAAATAAAAAATAAATCATTTTCAAGAAAAGCCCTTTAAAGATCTCATAAAAGTGACAACTAGAGAGATCTCCATCATTCATAATCAACAAATTACACCATTCATGGAAAAATCTTGCTGGCCATTTACATTCAACCACCTCCAATTAATTACATATTTAATTAGGATTAATTACATGTTATTTATATCTAGTCACTAGTCTATTACTTAATCTCACATAGAATGAATCACATCATTACCAAACTATTTATTGCCAAATTCAAATCAGACATCCGATCGGATTTATGCACACATTTGTACTTAGAAAATATAAATATTGTGACAATATCATATTATCAAGAAATCGTAATAATCCAAATTTACAAAAATTAATTAATTTATACTCACATGATTGTAATTTATGTCGGTGGCTGCAAAGTAGGCCGGAGAGTATCCATAAAAGGGGACCACTTGATGGCCATGGCCGCCGTGGTGAAACGGTATACCGGCAGCGGAAACGGCCGGCGTCCCTGCCGGAAAATACCACGGCACGTGATTCTGCGCCGGCGGCGGTGCACATGCTCCACCCCTCGGTCCAACATTCACTCCTTCATAAAGTCAAGATTTAAAATAAATATTGACGAAATTGTTATATTTTTCACTAAACCGCGTATTATAATTTATACATTGCGAAATAAATAAATAGCCAAAAATTGAAAATAATGCAATTAATTAATCAATTTTATAATGTACCTTGGTGGACAGGTGGCGGCGGCGGCACGGCGGGGCGGCGGGCCCCTAGGGCGGCGAGGTTGCAATTGGCACGGCGGCCGTTGATGACCGGCGTGGGGTCCGCGCACGCCTTCTTGGCCGAGTCCACGTTCTTAAAAGTGACCTGAGAAACGGACACGTCATCGAAATCAAATCAAATAAAACAAATGAATAAATAGAAATCGAAATTGAATTTAATTGACAAGATTAAAGCTTACGAATCCGTAGCCCTTGGATCGGCCGGTGTGCTTGTCGGAGATGACGACGGCCTCGAGAATCTCGCCGTACTTTTCAAAGTGGTCTCTAATGGCCTCCTTGGGAGTCTCCCAAGCCAAACCTCCGACGAACACTTTGGTCAAAGATGTGTCGTGGCCGCCATTGTTGCTGCTCATCATCATAGTCATTTTTTTTTTTAATTCTTGATGAATTTTATCAATCAAACCAAGTTATTTTGTATGTGTATATATATATGAGCTTGATGAATAATAAATTGTATATTGTGTGTGTGTTGTGTGTTGAGGGTGGTCAAATATGGTTTTTGGAGGAGGAGAAGACAAGATTATATATATATCTATATGTATAAATAATATAAAAACTTGTAGATTGTATAATATAATGTTGTATTATCATATTATGTATGTTGTGTAAAATTGTAAATATAGGGGTGACTAATAAAGGACAGTAAAGCAGACAGGTGGATTTTGGATTGAGCCAACAAAGTTCTCTCTCATGTTAAGCAATATATATATAGGGTAAGGTAGTCTAACGATTAGACAAGCTCATTTAGTATATTGTAAAATGTCATACGATTTAATATAGATTGTTGTCCAACTGTTAGGTTTAACCTTTATCACCAGAACGTATCCATTGTACACTCTTTATGTATTGCTGGATTTTGGCTCCTTTGAATTCATCACATAACTGTCTTTATGTATTGTAATTTGGTAATTATCCTTATACTCTATATTATAATTGCAATCTGCTATGAAAATTTGAATTCAATCTATGTATGGTTAAAAGTATAGCTTCAATTGGTAATTATATTTTGAGTTTAACCGTGTTTGGAATGCTAATTTCAACATATCACATCGTGTGGTGAACATATTAATTCGTGACTACAAAATATCTAAAAGAACAATATTATATATATACATTATCATATATATATATATATATATAATATATATATGTGTGTGTGTATGTGTGTGTATAGGATGTGGTTCAAATGAGAATCAAGTCCTAGCGTGAGAACCGCGAGAACCACCATTTTTAATTGTATATAGTGCTATGATGGATTATGTTTTAGTACTATTTTTTACTAGGATGTATTTGATTAAAAATAATAATAAAATTTTTATTAGCATTTGTGGAAATGATAGCACCATACAATATTAAAAATAGCATCATAGACAATTAAAAATTGCATCAAATTATGATTCTCACGGTTCTCACATCAGACCTAATTTTTATTTGAACCATCCCTATGTATATATATCATTTATTTTATGTTATACGTGCAGTGTGCAATGTGTGCTTTTTTCGTCATTTTCTTTTTGATCTTTTGAGAAATGAGCTTAGTATTTATTCATAAACACTTCCATGCGAATGCAAAAAAGGTTATGAATAAATCTCTTATATAACAAAACTGATCGATGAGTAACTTTGTAAAATATATATTCCTTATAAAAATTTGAGATTTTTTGTCTAGCAACTGATCTATGAATTAAAAAACAAAAATGTACAAATTCTTTAAATAATAGTTCAATATACAGTACAGCACATCAAGTTGTGAACTTGTGTTGTGCACGAACGATGTCGTTTTTGCACTATTTCTTATGTCGGTCTTCGATTGTGAGTCTGCGACATGTCATATAGGTGTGTGATATATAATATAACTACATACGGATCCCATTTTACTTCTGCTATTTCTTCTTATAATGTGTGAAAATGATATAAATAGACACAAAAACAATTATATACATAACAAACTCAATTCAGTTCCTCGTACTAACCGAAAATAGACCAATAGATAAAATTGAAGACTTCAAAAACATTGGAATCAATAAAGATTCTGTTTTTTCAAGTTTCGGAAGTTTGGTATTAATAACAAATAATATATATATATATATATATATATATTAAAAGATAGAAATAAACTATAATTATAATATATTTTTTCGAGTGAAATGAATACAATACAAATATAACCTATAATTTAGTGGGTGGTGGGTAAGTTTGCATGACAATTGTAACGGTGTTCTGTATTATTCATATTCATTGAGATATATTAATATAATATGAACATCAATTAGTCTGACAGAAAAATAACATGTAAAATTTTAAAATTGGTGAGCAATTTCATATACGCATATGTTATAGGACATAAATGTTAAAGATTATAATGTTCGATAAAGTAATTATGCGCTGGCAACTGAACTGGCTGAACAATCTAATCAAATTTATTCCAAGCTAAAAAAGGAAAAAAATAATAATAAACGAAAAATTAAACACATTAATAAGTTTTAATATGATCCGGGGAATGTAGGTGCTAATGGGCACGTGAGAATGATGAAGTGCACAGAACATTATGCTCCATGCCTTGTGGCCTCTTTATCCCCTAGAAAATGTAACGTGGCCAGCTGTATGCCAAAACTGGGGGTGTTTTAGGCAATCCAAAATCTGTGTTTTACCATTGACCAAAAACTAGACTAAATAAATAAAACTAAAAAAAAAAACTGAAAATTTAAATAAAATAAAATTTAAATCTGACTCCAAAATTCCAAATTAGTGGCCGGGGAAGGGCTCATATAGATGCAGGTCATCGTGGTGCTAGCTGGAAACCTGCATGCTTTGAGCTGGCAAAGGTGGAGTGGAGGTTATTTACGTAATTCACCTATGTCTTTTATTAGTATTATTGTTATTATTATTATTATTATTTTCCATCAAGCATGAATATATTAAAATCTAAATTTTGCCAGTCAAAAACTCTTTAGTTTTGTTGCAATAAAAACTGCATGCAGACATGTTTAGCTTTGTGGGGTTAGAGGTGGCAGCTCGTGCGGCCAAGAAATGATGGTGGCGACGTGAGGGGATGTGAGCCCTTAGAAGCCTTTTAAGCAGAATAATTCAAAAGTGAAAGTAACAATAATATTAATAAATAAATAAAATAAAAGTAAAAATTCCCATTATCACAACTGTACACGGCTTCGAGATTGAGTAATTAATCCAATTGTGAAGCCCCAGTTTATGTTATTATGGATTTGTACCTGTCAATTCAACCATCTCATGCCAACTGTCAGGAGACTATTGTTAAACGATACACGCCGAGCTAATTTCAAACTATCTATACACAATGGTTGAATCAAATCGAATACCTTTATATGGAATAATTGTGAAAAAATCTTTTTTATGTCGGTGTTCAAGCATGACAAAAAAAAGTAAGCGTGCTCGAGATCAACTACAAGCTCAACACTGCTCGAGCTTGGCTCAATTATGAATTGGTTTTCAACACTGAATACGATTGGGAGTACTACAATATATATATACATATATATATGGATATTTAGATAAATAGACATGTTTGAGATGCTCGTTGAGCACTCAAACTTGCAAAAGGTGGCTCTGAGTAGCTCGAGTTTGGCAGAAGTCGAGTCAATCTTTGACTCGTGTGCTAACGAGCAGCTCGGTTGAAGCCCCAAACTCATTGCTCTCTGTTGTTCATTCTACTTGTAACAAAAATTAGTTGTAAAACAAGATTACAGAGCCTTGAAGCTGTATACCTATATCTAATGAAGTTTGCAAATGGTAACCTGGCAAAACGATTGGCCAAAAAATCAATCAAGGAGCAAAACCTAGAGATGATAATATAATTTTAGTAGAATTTACAAAGGACTCCAGGCAAATTAAAAAAAATCACATCATTATACTTCATTTCTATAGAAAGTACCTAAAAGATCCAAATGAACAGCCGTTTTTCAGTCTTCTTGCTAACATGACTCAAATAGAAAATCTCGAGCATGGGCTCTCAGGTAATAGACCCCATCATCTTATCAGAGTTGATATTTTCCTAGTCAGAATATTGGCTATCCTGGTGCAGCAGCTAAAAAGTAAACTTCTGGATATGTCGAGAATCTCCAATATAGACAAACACAGCATGACCTAGCACATTTCTATGAAAAACTCTAATTAACAAACATGTAAATAAAAACGGAAAAAGGAAAATGAGAATAGGATGAAATCAAAAATGAAAGTGTTGAAACAGAGAGTAAAGATTGAGTGGTATATTGCAATAACAAACTATACGTGCAATGCAAAACATAGTTGCATGACGAAAAAGAGACATCCATGGTTTTATATTTATGTTCTTGTTTCATTCTACTTGGATTGGTAGAAGGAGACTGAGAGAAAACTTACTCAGTATTCAATCTGGGGGTTCGAGAAGCTGAAACCTTGTGAAAATGAAGCTTGATGAGCAAACTGCTAAAGTCATGCCAAAGGGAGAAAATAAGGGAACATATATATAATAGTTTCGAGTGATGTTGCTACATATTCCAAAATGAAACAGCAAGAATATGAAANGAAAAAAAAAAAAAAAAAAAAGCTTTACTTGTGCATCAGAACCCAGCTGAGTCCCATTTGTATCATTCTTTGAAGATCCATCAGCACTCCTCGAAGGGACCTTGGTTTCACCCTGTTGATAGGTTGGAAATACTACTTAATAAATCAAACATTGGGGACATTCCTCTGAAAAGATTCAAAATGCATATTTTCATACCTCTAACTGAAAACATTGGGGACATTCCATAAAATCAGCAGGATCCCAGAGAGGGTAAAAAAAAAGGTGAGGATCAGATAAACCATAGAGATAGCAGATGAAAAATAATTAAAAAGCTTCTTCACAGAGTTTCCTTTTTTTTTTCAAATAAAGAAAAGGTGAGAAAATTCAACGAAAGACAACAGAATTTCAGACTTCAGATACCTCTCTGTATCTGGCCAAATAGACTTTCAGCGGGGCTATATAATCTTCAAAACCTAAGGTAGCCATTGCCCACAACAAATCATCCCCATTAATTGTCTTCCTTCTCTCTTTTAGGCACCTATCGCTTGCTCTTTTTAGGAAACACAAAGTAAAATGAGAAGCGAAGCATAAAACAATATGAATCTCATAACAGCCAGTTAACCTAAAAAATGAATCCAGTATACCTACATGTATGTGTACATGCAGATTGTTCGCCCTCTTTGAGAAAACTGAAGCATTTAATAAATAATACACAGGAGATACGTAATAAAAACATTTCACAGATGGAAATAGTAGTCAGTCTTCTCTTAAGACTAAGAACCAGTACGAGCATCTTTTGCTACTGGGAAAAAAAATAAAAAATTATAATTGGTGAGGGAAAAACAACTTCCCTGCTGTATAAAATTTTTTCAAGGAACAGTGTTATTACGAGCTACTAACTAACAAACACATAACACGCTTTACATAAATAGCACTAGTATTAAAATAAGTAGTGATTTACCCACACAAAATGCTTAAAAATAGAAGCACGACTACTCTTGCCAGTCAATACATCCGACTTATCATGTAATGTAAGTAAACTGTTACTACATATGCACGTTGCATAGGATAACAATTCAAATAATCAGAAATCCATATGTAAAAAATGAAAAGAGCGCACCACATATACAGTATAAAAACAGAATAATTAGTGTTTCCATATGAACTATTGCGACCTTCACATAGCCATTGAACTGTTATCCTCAAGACAGACATCAAAAAAAGAGTTATTATAGGTTAATTCTGACACTTATTGATTCAAAAGTGTTCCATTGAACTGTTACTAAAATCAGCATGCCGCCGAGTGTTAATCATAGAACACCAATAATAAAAACATCCAAATGCATGAATGATGAACCTCTCCCCCTCTCTCAGGAGTGAAAACAGAAGCTTTCATTTGACAGTGCAAAAGTGAAGCAGAAGTTTCACTCATATACCACTTCAATTATCATAAATTAATATTAAATGGCAGCATCCATTACACTTTGAGCACTAGAGTTAGACAACAAACCAAACCCCAATTGCATATCTATAGAATCCGCCAAACTCTTAGATAGTATGATACGAAACGGGCTCCTAGAATTATACACAAAACCAAATCACACCTGAAATAGATAAATTCTGGACCTGGTGCACTTGCACACGCAAATTGAGTTTTATTTCTAGGAGTCAACAAATTGTGCCAACCAAAATAACAAGACCACCTAAAAGGCTAGCTATGAGTAAGCACACGGGCTCAACCAAAACTCAAATCCAATCATGTACACTAATCACATTCAAAGAAATTTCAAACACAAATCCAACTGCCAATAGAAAGAGCAACCAAAGCTATTAAAGCACGTACTCGCTGGTGATGAAGCTGATAAACTCCGATACACATTCCTGAACGGTGTCCTTGGCGTCCTTGGAAATCTTCCCGTTGGCGGGCAGAGCCTTCTTCATGATGCGGCCAATATTTGCAATCGGGAGGAAGCGATCCTGCTCGCGCACGCTCGACGGTGGGCTCCGGTCACCGCCGGTCTCGTAACTCCCGCCAGGACTGTCGGCCATCCCGAAACCCTAGACCCAATTTACACACAAAATATCATTCAAAGGGGTCGCGAATGAGAGTATTTCATATAGAAGAGCGTGGGGAGTGTGTGTTTCTGTACCTTCGAGGCAGGATTGAAGAGGAAAAAGTAAGATTTGTATTTGGCGCGCTGTAGAAACTAGAAAGAGAGCACGTAGGGAAAGGAGATTGGGCGATGGGATTGGAGATATCTGAAAGATCGGACGATGGAGATATGAGGAAGGAGACTCGTTTTATAGACGCTGATTTTTTTTTTTATTTAAATGATATAGTAAAAAATAAAAAACGAAAAATTAGGTTTAATAATATGAAGTCGATGTGAATTTTGCACAAAACATTTGAAATTATAGAAAAAATCCTTTTTTTTTTTTTCTTTTTTTCTCTGAAACGTCCACATTTTATTAGCATTAAACAAAAAGGTACACCCCACTTCCACTAACCATCTCACTGGGTTTACATCTTACCAGGAGATAAACAAAAAGGCCCGCACAGAGCCACAGTAAAACAGCAAAAACTAGAGAAACCAACTACAACAGCAACCTTATATACAAACTAACACCTGAAACAAAAGTCAAGACCTAATAATACAAACACCAACAGCAAGCTATAGAAGAAAACAAAAAAGACCACATCTAACAAAACATGAAGATGAACACCACTGAAAGCCAAAATAGCTCTCCTAGCTAATCATCCTCAACAACCCGCCACACGTACCAACTAATACTACTCAGCAACAGAAAGAACATCTAGCTCCTGCCAATCTCTCACAGCATTTGCCAACACCGCTACCTCAGACACCCAAGACTTTTCAAACACCCATAAATTCCGCGATTTCCACAGCCACCAAAGAATATACACGGAAAGCTGAATTCTATCTTGAAATATTTCTTTTACTTTCCCTGAAGACACCATAAACCACCAGTCTGCAAATTTACCTGATTCCACCAGATTTTCCTCCCATTTAACAGGTGACATCTTCCATACTAGTTTGGCTCTCTCACATAAAAAGAAAAGATGCTCCAACGTTTGTTGAGTCTGACCGCACATTTGACAGGTTGCTTCTTTTTTTAGCCTCCTTCGGAAAAGATTATCCTCCGTCGGTAGTATATTCTTTAGACTTTTCCACAAAAAATGTTTCAGCTTCTGTCTGATCTTCAGCCCCCATAGAACCTTCCACATCTTCTTGTTGTTACTCAACCCCATACTGCTCTCAGGAGTGTCCTTGTCACACTTGTACTGCTTCTGAATTTCCTTGTAAGCCGACTTCACTGAAAAAGTTCCATCAGAGGTAAAATGCCAGATAAAGGAATCCTCTTTTCTTGAATTCTTCAGAGGGATTTTCACAATGGCTTCTGCTTCCTCCCTGTTAAACAGTCTGAAAATTAAATCCCTATTCCACCTCCTGCCCCCCTCTTCCATTAACTGGCTAACCCAAACTATATTAGGATCCCAGTTATTCCCCCCAACCACCCTAAATTTAGGAAGAGAAGGAACCCAAGGAGCATTAAGAATTTTAGTATTTCTGCCATTACCAATTTGCACTCTCAGACCCCTGAGAAAGAACCTATGAACTTTTAGCCACACACTCCAAAGCCATGACTGATTGCTTTCAGCTTTTAAATTATCCCAAGATCCCTCCCCTACATATTTAACTCTCATAATTCGACTCATTAGAGTTTCAGGTTCTACAAAAGTTCTCCACCATTGCTTCACTATCAAAGCATCATTAGCAGCTTGAAGATTTCTAAACCCCAAACCCCCTAACATTTTAGGAGCTGACAAGGAATCCCAGTTACACCAATGGATTTTATCCCCTCCAAAAGCACTAACTCCCCACCAGAAACGAGCCACTAACTTATCCACCTCCCTCAGCACCCCCTTAGAAAGTTTAAAACAAGACATAACATAATTAGGAAGGGCATTCAACACCGAAGAGATTAATACCTCCTTCCCAGCTGGACTCAAAAATTGATTTTTCCAGTTAAAAATTCTGTTTTCTACCCTTTCCACCACAAACTTGAAAATCTCCTTCTTATTTCTCTCCACCACCATAGGTAGCCCAAGGTAACTGGAATTATTATGAATTTTTAGGTTACCTAAAATAAAACATATGGCCTCTTGAACAAGAACATGAGTATTTTTACTAAAAAAACACGAGGATTTGTCAAAATCCACTATTCAATCGAATTGCAAAAATTTTGCCCAAATAAGATTTAGGAGGTATTATTTTTTCCAGTTAATTAGTTGATATTTATTTGACATATTTTTCTGAAGTTTTACTAATTGGTTAATATTTTCAAAAATCACAAAATTATTGGATAAATTGGCATCTGCCCCAAGTTGGGTACGCCTGAAAATGACACTCCAAGTTTAAATATAGGAGAATTCCTAACCCCGTTGAACCACATGATCATTAGGAAATTCAACAAGATAACTTATGGAATGACCTAGAGCAACCCTTGATCGATGAAGGGGAACAACAAACCGAACCAAGTTATCGAACAAACTGGCTAGCCAACTTTCTTTCTGTGAACATACTAACTGCGGTTTTCTTCGCTTCGAGCGCGAGTTGGAGAAACAAGTAGAGTTTGAAATTTCACTCTAAAGACAAATTTGCTCGGAAAGTTATACACCAGCCACTCTAAATAGAACACAAGAGTAAATCCGTAGCTTACTGCTTTTTTTTACTAGAAAAAAAAAAAGAAAAAAAATTCAGTTTGTGCTGATGGTAAACTAAGGGGAGAACCTTGCTGCTTACTTTAAGTATCCCCGCCAAGAACTTATTTCACTTTGTTTATATAAAGGTCGGATTTGGTATTTTGATATCTATTGCATAAAAATGATCTGGTCAATCATTCATGATTGATTATGCAACTCGAAAAATTGAAACTTTTGGTTTGTTAGGGGTAACCCCATCAATCCATATCTCATAGGAAGGATAGTGGACTTAGTCCCATGCCTGACACTACCTTTAAAAAAAATGGTATGTGAATACTAAGCATTATGTGAGAAACCTTTCACATACACTTATTTATATAAACGGTATGTGAAGAACCTTTCACATAACGCTTTTCTATATTAAGCATTATATATAATATTAATCAGACAACATTTTTTAACAGAAGTGCAATCTGAGTTGATGATAATATATAGCACTTTTTTTAACAAATAAAAAATGAGATTTTATTAGAAAATTTTCTTTATTATTTTTTTTTAGAATTAATCCGTTATTCATATTCTAATAAAGGACAACTAAAAAAGAGATTTTTATCACCGTTGAACCATTATTTAAAAAAAAAAATAAGTGACCAGTGTATACTATCAATTTAAATTGAAATTAAGAAACTCAATTTTTCAATTTTGGGTACTTGAGTGCCCATATATAGATAATGGACTCGATTCTATAATAATCTCATTCAAGTTCGTTGCATGTACGTTTGGGTTCAAAAGTTTAAATTACGTGCACCTAACTAATAAGATCTATATGATATAACAGCATGCATTTTATTTTGGTTCTTCGAATTGAAATTTAAGATAAAATTAGATGTTACAAATTACAATATGAACGACATTTGTATTGAATACACCCAATTCATCCACTGTTAATTTCTAATCTAGGTTTTAATTTCCAAAAGAAAGACACATTTAGAAAACAAGATACAAGCAAATCGACAATAAGCAACTATTTTAGAGTTACATGTCTTTCATTAAATACAATCGAACGAGAAGAGTGAAAGGGGATATCAATAAACATGAATAATCTTTCCCAATATAAAGTTGTATAGTTTTCCGAATCTAATTATATATCAATAAATAATTGTACAACAAAAATGCATATTATGAATATTTTATTTTTTATTATTTTTAATATTATATATATTTAGCAATTGTTTTCAACCAGATGGATTCACCAAAAAGTAAAGTTTACAAATTTTTTTTAGCTAAAAGTTTTATTCAATACAATTATATTATATCTCTAATTCATACTATAATTTTAGACTCATTGATAATTCTAATTTATTCATAGAGTATGAAATACAGAAAATAGAAAGAAAGGTAAGGTAGTGTAGTATGTCATTCATTTATGCAGATTCTATGAAGTCTGAGTGTTAAACTATTTGTTATTTTGTAATTTTATTTTATGGGTCCATTTATGGTCATTTCTTAATATTATGTGTCAGATTAATAATTTTTGCACTTTGAATTTTTATCTATATTTATTGGGAATTTTAAAACATGGTCAATTTAAATAATAAATATATTTTAAAAAATTTATAACTTTTAAGTTTGTTATTACTTTTATTTTTATAAATAATGTATCAAATTAAACAATTTTTCTAATATTTACGACTAGATATTGCGCAAAATTAAATTATATATACACATATATTAAATTATAGTACACATATATTATATACATTCATACATACAAATTAAATTACATAACATATAATCAAGTCTAACTGCAAAATAATATAAATAAGTTTATTTTCCAATCTTTGAGTTAGACAAAACTCTGACAATATTAGGATTTAGGACGAGTGAGTTTTATTCATGATGATTTCTATTTTAAATAACAAGCTTTTAAAAAAAAATTAAAAGCTTGAATTTAAAAAAAATTAAGTGTAAACTTTTCTAAAAAAGACACAGCAATTTATTTAGATTTACTAATTAATCTCATAATCTTATGCTAATAAATATGAATTTCCAAAAAAATAAAAATCAAATTTTCAGAATGACTTTTGAAATCACAATCCTCGACCTGAAATGGAAAACCTTCATCACCATAAACCGACGCACAGATTGCAAAAGGTGCGTCCCTCGGCCGTCTAAAAGTCACCATTTTCACAGATACATACATATACATACACTCAGTTTATTTTCACACACATTCCCGTGCATGTATCAGCATTTATAACAAACCCCAAAAAAAAACTTAAAATAAAAATAAAAATGGACGCCGACTCTTCAAGAACCGCCGCCGCCCAGTCCCTCTTCCCGATGCAGACCCGGCCGCCTCAGGTCTCCGACGAGGCCTTCAACCTCTTCCACTCCATCGACCGGGAGCTCTTCGCCCGCCTGACCCACCCACTCGCCCGCGACCCGGCCGAGTCGGTCCGAGTCGCCGCCTTCTTCATCTGGCTGGAGCGTGAGTCCCACGACACCTCCCTCGTCAGCCGCCTCCTTTCCCTCCCTCCCGCCATCCTCAACGCCGCCGCTGCCGAGGCCGCCCTCTGCCTCCGTTGCGCCGAGTCCGACTCCTTCCCCCCCGCCGCCGCCGGAAACGTCACCCTGCTGCCGGAAATTCTCTCCGGCGGCGGGATCAGCCTCCGGCTGATCCAAGAGAACCGGGCCGCCGTCCTACGGGCCGTCGCCAAGATCGTCAGCACCGTATGCCTCCGGGCTTTCGCCGACATTCTCCCGCCGCCGCCACCGGCGGCAGCGGCGGCGGCGGCGGTTTTGTATCGTCCCCACCCGAACATGCCGTTGATGGGTGGCGGGCTGCTCCCAGTGTCTCCGCCGCCGCCGCCTGCCGGTGTTTTTCCGGCGCCGGGGGATATCATGGGGTTGCCGCTTCACATGATGGGGAATTTTCCGGCGCACGATTTTCTTGGTAGGAATGTGGCCGTAAATTATAATAACGGTAACGATGAGTCGGAGGAGAATGGCGGTGATGGAGGTGGCGAGAGTCAGTTTGAGGTTGCCGCGGACGAAAGGACGATCTTCTTGACGTTCTCCAAAGGGTACCCCATAAGTGAGGATGAAGTTAAAGAATATTTCACTAGGTAACTAACCAAACCAATTCATTTTCGTATCAACAAATTTCTAATAAGACGGTCTTACCATTAGACGGACCAATTCATTTTCGTACCAACAAATTTCTAATAAGACGGTCTTACCATTAGACGGAACGATTTTATGTTGAAAATGTATTGTTATCTAACTGATAGCTTATCTATCACTAGATTTACTGTTTTGTGTTATTTCAATTTTAATTTATGGAGTAATTTAGATAAATGAAGTTAGAGAATATTTCACCAGGTAAATTAACCAAACCTATTTATTTTTCTCCAAAACAATCCTATGTTCATAAATTCTTGTACGAAACGGTCTTTATTGTTATAGGTAGATCGATTATGTGTTTAAAACATTTATATATGTCTGTTGAAAACGTATGATTGTATAACTGTAATTTATGTATGTTATTTTCAACTTTAACTGAGTAATTTAGGTAAATAATAATGCCTTATTTAAATTTTCTTTGTTCCCTTATTTCTATTCACTTGCTTTGTTATAAAGGATGTTTGGTGATTTCATAGAGGACTTGATAATGCAAGAGGTATGTGAAGATGAGCAAGTTCTATATGCGAGGATGGTGGCAAGATCGACGGCCGTGATCGATGGAATCGTAGGAGGGAACAAGGCTAAGTATGTGATAAACGGGAAGCACGTGTGGGCCCGGAAGTACGTCAAGAAGCACCACCATCAAGCGAGGTGGCCGCCGGCCAGAGGTGGCGACGACCACCCTTCTTCTTCTTCTTCTCCATCTTCATCCACCGTGCTCGATGGATAATTTTTAAATAGCTTTATATCAAAACAATATATTTATAAGTCTTGATGATTTTAGAAAAAATTTTCTAGTGCTACTTATAGAGGAGATAATACTACAACTACATGCATGATAAAAGCTAGTTGTTGAGCTGTTTAATTAACATTGTTTGTGTGTTTTGATGTTGTGTTGTTTAAACATTGTTGTGGAGTTTTGATTGTTTTGCTTTAGCATGAATGAACTATAGTTTGAAAGGACTGATTTATATACTTTCTTTTCTATTATTATCTTAAAAATAAATTGAGTATACAGTAAAATCTCTATATATTAATAATGTTGGGATCGGAGGATTTTATTAATTTATAGAGATATTATTATATCGATAAATTAATAATTTATTATTTTAAAGAAGTTTAACATATATACACAGTTGACCTTCAAAGTTCCAAATTATTTGAATAACTTTAAGTATACGTGCTTATTTTTTGATGAAAATTAAGTTAAAATACAAATGTACTAGTAGAATTCTCTGAACACAAACTCACGTGGAAATTGAAATGGCTTGTTTAAATTAATTGATTTTGGAAAATATAAAAATATGAGATTAACATAGATTTGAAGTTCGAGAAAAAGCAAGTTACAATAAATTCTTATTTTACTAAGTTGTTTTAAGAATCTTCAAGTGGATTATTTTTAATAATTATTAATTTATAGTTTCATTGGGACCAATATATATACATTGGGATCTCAAAAAATTATTATCTTATAATTTTATTGATTGGGTCTCAAATTTTTACTGGTCCCAACTTGGGACCAGACAAATTATTAATTTTAGCGAGGTTACTAATTTATTGAGTATTAATTTAACAAGGTTTTACTATATATATACTTGTTTGATGGATAGTAGCTAGCTTTCTTAATATGTGTATAGTATATTTCGAGCAATCATGTTCATGTGTTTCGTTTTGAATTTCAATTCTATAATAATAATAATAATAATAATAATAATAATAATAAAACATTGTCTTCTCCGAAAATAGAAATTAAAATTGGAAAATATTGTTTTTAGTACATCAGTATATATATTTGAAGTAATCATGTTCGAGTGATTCGTTTTGAATTTCATCAATTCAATTCTATATATGTATAAAAAAAAATAAAAAATCTTCTCCTATAATAGAAATTAAAATTGGAAAATATTTTTTTGAAAATATGTTTTTTCCTAAATCAGTATATTTCAAGTAATTATGTTCGAGTGATTCGTTTTGAATTTCAATTCTATAACAAAAAATAAAAATAAAAACGTCTTCTCCAAAAGTAAAAATAAAATTGGAAAATATTAACCTTAAATTGTGATATTTTTAGATTGTGAATAGATATAATTCAAAAATGCAATGGTTATGATTGGAATTTATGGAATAACAAAATATTAATTAATAGTGTTTATAAAAGTGGATGAATAATATTTTATATTAAAAATATATAATAAAAATTTATTCTAATTTTTTAGTTGTGTTAACGTGAGATATATTTTGTGATTTTTAAACTCACAACAGATAAATGTTAACTAATGGGACAATTTTTTTTTTTTTTCTAAAAAGAAAAACTTTGTATCCAATTGTCAACATAAACGTAAGTATTTTTTAAATTTTACACATAATTTTTATTTGGTCAAAGACCATTTTAATAAATACCAGATTTAGATTATGTGATTATGTAAATTGTTGAGTATTCAATATTGGATCACCGAAATAGCTCTCATACTCAGATCCCTACGATTTATATGACTTGATATTTTCTCCTCTGAATAAAGAAAAAAGCAAACAAACAAAGACATTCTTTTATAAGATTGGCAAAACTTTAATATAAGAATATCAATTCGAATTTCACCAATTTACATATTATATTTTTTCTCTTTCAGACAAAAGCCTCTCTAAATTTTCCAATTACGATAATGTACATGCATTTACAGTAACAACAATCTTAACTATTGGGCTACGATAATCTTAACTAGAAAATAGTCTTAGATAGCAAAATTTTGTAAATACAGTATGCTTTTCATAAAAAAACAATATTAATATTTTCGTAGTCTTAGATAAATTTATGCAAATTTTGCCTTTGGACTTTTGCAGATTATATCATAACCTTTCTTTCTTTGCATTTATAGACGAATAAATATGTAAATTCTCAAAAGTTGTGATATTAGATGTAATTTTGTCTAAATTAAATAATTTAATTTGTAGGCGTGTGTGTATGTATTAGATAATTTCAGTATGCACCAATAATTGGCAAATAGTTGACAAACTAATAACAAGTCCACCATATGACAGTTTTGCTATGGAGCCATCGGATGGCTTGGCTTATAAAGTCATCCACACTTATTTATCAATAGTGTATTGACACGTGTCCTGCAATAAATACACTTTAGACAGGTGTCAATACATTAAGTGGTGGATGGCTCTATAAGAAAACCATTCGATGGCTCCATAGAATTTTTGCACCTCAGTTTTGTTATGGAGCCATCAGATGGCTCGACATAGTTATCCACACTTATTCACCAATAGTGTATTGACATGTGTCCTGCAATAAATACACTTTGGACAGATGTCAATACATTAAATTGTGGATGACTCCATAAGAAAACCATCTGATGGCTCCATATAATTTTTACACCTCATGATTAACTTGAAAACATATATATCATTAGAAACTAGTACGGTATATTTTTTAAAAATACTATTAGTAATTAGTATTGTCTTTCCTCGAACATTGATGTTGGTACAAGATGTGGTAGTATGAAACTACACATATTAAATACTTTTTAAGAATCATCTCCATTTCTAAATTTCGAGATCTTTATACTATTACAAAAATTTACTTTAATATTTATTTTTCAAGAAATGCACCCTTTGATAAATCTCATGAAACACAGTAAGTTAAACTAGTAAATAGTGCAAGGAACATTTCCTTCATGTGTATTTTTCCAATTTCTCATGATTTCAAGTGATTCTACACTTACACAATGCTTCAAAAGCTAAAGAGCATAAAATTTCTGCAAATCAAACATCAAAATGAGCTTCATTCTTACAACATCCATGCAGCTTTATTGTCCGAAACAAATCCAAACGATTTTTGACAAAATTATTGAGAAAGCATTTTCATCTGGAACGTACAGAGAGGTGTTCGGGTCATTCTCCCGCAAACACTTTTCTACACCATACAAGAACACGGTGAACCAAACATAAACCGAGAATCTTAACATAAATGGTCCGTACACAAATAGAATTTTTCAAAGGGGGCATGCTTTCTCGAACTCCTGTTGCTCTTTGCGGCAAAGATCGAATTCGTTGGTGTTGTAATACATGCACCCGGAGTACGAGTCGAGCTCTTTGTTGCACACTTGGTGTAGATCTCTCAACCTATACAAAACCAAAAACACCAGCAAGTATAAATTGCAATTTATCAGGGAGAAAAAAGGAAGATAAATGAAAAGGAAGGTGGATAGAGTATTTGCAATTTTGAAAGATAACCGTGTCTT
>BKCP01010626.1:1673579-1687229 GCA_008636005.1 Striga asiatica | reverse complement strand
TTTTTTTTTTTTTTTCAATTTGTGAAAAAAAAAAATCAATTTGCGAACAAGAATCCAAAAAACTGAACAGTGATCCCTGATGAATTTCAAAACCTAATCGAACATGAAACCCACAAAAAGAATGAATTCAAAACCCAAAATTTTCACCATCCCTCAATTACAGCATACACAGTCTCAACCATTTCAACCAAATCGTCAGAAACTTCACCAAATCACACCGCCAAAAAAAGAATATAATTACACTAGAAGAAATGAAAATCAACCATTACAAATTAACCATCAGATCCACGAAAAAAAAAATATAAAAATATAATAGATTGACACAAATTGCTGACCCTTTAGCGTAACTCTTTTTTCCCGTGTTCTTCGAGGTTCTGCGAGCGAGGCTGAGCTCAGTGAAAGTTTTGAGAAATATCTGCTTTCGTTAACTGGTAACTGTTGGCGGGGTATTTTTGTCTTTAGCAATTAATGTTTGGGCCCCGATGCCCAAGTAGAGATCCATATAGTTGATCCATTGTTCATTGTTGGTCAGGAAAGAAAATCACAGCCTAAGGCTGACTTCTTAATTGAGCCCAATAAAGTTCATATTCCAATTTTTTAATTTTTTTTTTCATATTCCAATTTTTTAATTTGAATTAAAAGATTTCCCATTATTTATTTTACTAATTTTATTGCCCATCCGTATTAATTTTACTCATATTCATTCACTAAGCTAAAAAATGCTTCATTATTCTACTAAAAAATATCAATATCTTCTTTACTTATACTATGACTGAACAAACTAAGAACAACTTCAATGTTGTTCTACAGTACACCTCTATTTCAGAGTTGTGCAAAAAAATTTACTCAAATATTGCGCTTACATCTTCACACTACCCTGAGGATGTGAACAATATCACTTTAAACACGAGATTTATTTTAATCTGACAAGTAGATAATATGGAAAATTCAAGGTTAAATTAAAGATTACATAAATGTAAACTGAGTTACATACCCAACAGGATGAAACACAAGACAAACATCACTTTGTAATTTTAGCTTAGATCCTAAAAAACAAAGACACTGGCTAACAATTCATCACGTGGTTTGGGTTTATAGACCAACACAGTAAAACAAACAAAAGAAATAAAAACAAAAGAAGCCATTTTTTGTTTCTACATGTGTTTGGCAAGAATAGCCTCGACGACCCCTTGAGCTATCGGATGATAACAAGCTGAGGCCTCAGAGAAAACCCTTTTGGCAAATATCTTCTCCTCCTCTCTACCAGGGCCTAAAACCAGAGTTCGGTAGAGGGGGCGAAGGTATTTCATCCTCCCAACTTCCTTGAGAGTCTTTTCGACCTCGTTATAGTAATTGCTGCACCGGGATGAGATTGCCAGCTGTAAAAACGCCACCTTCACCTCGTAATCTTTCGATTCTGAAAGCCTGTATCGTGCATCCAGAGCTGATATCTGTTGTGAAGAAACCGGCATTGGTGAAGTTACATAATGGCCATACAACAAAAGGTAGTAAGTTCTATGGGAGAAAATCTCGAGTGGACAACAAATGGAGTGATCAGCAACTGGACAATAATATAATCTTATTTAAATCTAACTCCTAAATACTTTGATTTATAAGGCTCATAAAGCAAAATAATAAGCAGACTAATGATTTATCAAGCCGAGTTTCCTGGGGAAGTCATGTCAAATGATTCTTGACCAACAAGTTGATTGGGTTACGTTTGAGTGGAATTTTGAGGTAGTATTAAAATAATATTTAAAATATAATAGTTAAAGTTGATTTGATGTATAAGTAGGAGAGAGGTGATTGGATTGGAAGTGATGATTAGGTAACATTATGTGAGTTGATGAATAGTGAATTAAAGTTGATGTGATGTGTTAGGATAATTGATTGATAATATTAAGAAGGTTGGGTTGAGTTAGATTTTGAGTTAAATATATATATAGTCAGAAGTGATCAGATATCTTATAAACAATATCTTATAAACAATCAGGGCCTAAATATCCTAGTTTTGTAAATAATTGGATTCTTTTCATCTTTATTATCTCCTCTTTATAAGAGGCCAAATTCAAGAGTGCTCTTTGCAATTTTCTTTCAGCAAGGAGAAGAGTACGATCAGAAGAGTTTAGTACAATGAAAAAGTATAGGTGCTCATAATTCCAAAAAAAAAGTACCTGTGAAGCATCAACAGATTTCGGCAAGTTTTCCAAGTAAAGCTCCCACTCCATTCCTCCCCAGTCAGCAACTTCATCCTCGTTCGGCATCCGCCCCACCTTGAATTCATTTGCCAGTGATACAATCTTTGTATAAATATCCGAAACAGGCTCCATAGCATCCGGAGGTAAGCCGGTACCCTCAGTCCACAGTTTTAAGTCAATATGTTGCTCTATTCCAGGAATATTTGCTTTTAGAAAATCAAGAAACGTATCTGTGTCGATCGACTGGAATTTGAATGTGGCGATATACTTTTTTAGGAATTCATCAAACGCGGGCCTTCCAATCTGTCATACATACAGAAGAACAAGAATTGAGCTCTAATAGGTTAATCTGAAAGTGAACCCAACATAATCAACAAAAAAAAAGGGAAGAAAAGAAATGCAAGCATTGAATTTTACTTGTCTTTCAATGCGCCACAAAAACTGGAAGCCTTTCTCGTAAGGCACATCAGAGTATACATCATCTGGGTCTACTCCTTGCTGATTGGTTTTTAGTTTTGTGAATTCCATGTTGTCCTTAAACCTCTCAACTGCCTCGACAAGTCCTCTCCAACCGATTCCAATATTCAGTGCAGCTCTCTGTTTCCCTTGTACAGCCTCGACTATTCGCCTCTCAGCATATGTTGTGAAACCCTATACGAACAGATCCAACCAAAAAAAGTAAAAAGATTTAAAAAATATCAAACAGCTCGGCAAAAAGATCCATATAGTAAATGCAAGAGATATGCCAAGGGAGGAAAGGAATAAAGAGGTATAACTACCTTCACATGTTCAGCCAACACTCATAAGTAAATATATGCATCATTCATCATTCATCATACATATGACACACAGATTGTCAAAGAAAATGCATAATGTATAAGCTAATTCGTCAATGAACTCATACAAAGCAAAAGACCCAAAAATGGTCAAATGGCAGCTTTACCTATCAGCAATAACTACTAATTTCCATCATTATACTTTCCATAAAGAATGTAACAATGAAAGTTACAATCCTGTGGTTTGTGCATGATCATTTAGGATACATTCTTAAAGTAATATCGAGTGTCTCACTTACGGATATCATTCGATTCCACCAAATCCACAATATCTATTTTTATTTCCCAAAAAAGAAAAAAGGAAACAGCCCGTTTGTTCACGGAAAAAGAAAACGATAACCAAACAAACCAACATACCTCATTTAACCAGAAGTGATCATTTGTCTTGTTAGTAATCAAGTTTCCCGTCCAGCTATGAGCTAGCTCGTGGGCCACGACCTGTGCACCAGTGGAGTCCCCCTTGATCACTGTTGGTGTCAAAAACACCATCCTCGGATTCTCCATTCCGCCATAAGGAAAACTCGGAGGCAAAACCAACAAATCGAACCTTTCCCACTCATACGGCCCGAACAATCCCTCCCCCACCTTGATCATCTCCTCTGTCCCTGCAAACTCTCTTGCAGCAGCATCCAAGACTCCTGGGGCCGCCTCTGAGTATACCTTCGTCCTGGGCCCAACCTCCCTACATCCCAACTCCCCGACAGCAAACGCGAAAAGGTATGGAGGAATGGGCTGCTCCATCTCGAAGTTCTCAACAACTCTCTCCTCACCGCACCACAGTGAGTCATCGCACGCGCCCCCTGACTCGCCGGGGAGCGGGTCCCGCCTGCCTACGTGTTTGGCAGACATCACGGCCGACAGATAACGAGGGATATTGAGTCTGGCACTATACCTGATGCGGGCGGCCGGCGTGTCCTGGCAGGGGAAGATGGATCTCGCGTGGATGGACTGGCACTGGGTGTAGACGAAGGGGAAGGATTTGTTGAAAGTCTGAGGCGGCGATAGCCACTGCAGGGCGGAGGAAGACGGGGAGGTCTTGAACACGATCAGCAGCTGGGAGTGGTTGGAGAGTGTGACGACGAGGGATTGTCCGAGGACGGCGTCCGGCGAGGCGGGGTGGAGGGTGAAGGGGAGTGGGGCCATGGTGGCGGGGTCGTAGACGGCGGATACGGAGATAGAGCGGGAATCGAGGGCGAGGGGGCCGGAGTGAGGGGAGGAGAGAGAAACGACTGCGGAGGAGAGGATGGTGGAGGAGGAGAAATCGAAGTAGAAGGAGAGGGAAATGTGGGTGGTGAGAGGGTGGGTGGAGTCCGTGAAGGAATGTGGGTCGATTGGCGCCATTTTTTCCGGTGGCGGTGAGAGAATGGGGGGTGGTGGAGAGGCGGTGGACGGCGGTGGACGGCGGTGGGGATTTTAGACGAGAAGAAAGGGAGAGAGGAGAATCAGGTTCTGATAGCACCAACTGAAATTAGGGTTTTCAAAATTGGGGAATTAGGTTTTGTGATAAAGGGGAAAGATGCAAATAGCCTTCACAATAACTTTTTTTTTTTAATAATTTCCTCCAGAGTTTTTTATAAATGTAAGGTGCTCGAGAGCCAAGAGTATAATTTGGCTCGGGGTGATTATTTATCATCTCAATTAAAAAAAAATCAATCAAAAATTCAAATTTAACATTACTATTTTCAATATTATCAATATAATTAAATAATATCAATCAATCATCACCCATTAATTTTGCACATCACATTAATTTTAATTTACTATTCATCCACTCATATAATTTTAACTAATTATCACTTTTAATCATTTTCTCATACTTTTACATCATATCAACTTTAATTATTTTATTTTAAATATTATTTTAATATCTCCACTAACAACTAACTATACCACATTTTTTCAAAATTAACTATAATTAAAAAAACTCATTAAAATCTAGTTGAATTTATAAACAATCACCCCTAAGTAAATGAGTCAAAAATTGAGTTCGAGCTCATTTTATTTATTAATATTAACGATGACGAGTCTTATAAAGCTAAGCCCAGCTTGTTAATGTAACAAACTCGAGCTCGGCTTGTTTGAACTAATTTCAAGTCTTAACGAGTAGAGTTCACGAGCTTACTCGTTTTATTTAACATATCTTGTAATGTCTACGACGAGCAAGTTGGGCTTCAGATCCGTACACTATCAAGTATCAAGTGTAGATATATATATCTTTTGTGTCCTTATTCGGACCCATGCTAGAATGTCAAGTTGGGTCGGGCCGGGTCTCACCACAATTATTTGAAATTATTTGGCGTTAATTAAATTCTGTCACATGGGCCCCATCCATTGTCGAGTTCACTTCCGTGCTGGAACAAGAAGACAAATCTGCCCTGTGGCATTTATGCATTCAACGCTAACTGAGCGAATTTGTCTTTTGCCCTCTTAAGATATTGAATTTGGTGTTACGCCCCTTTGTTTTTGTGGGTGAGCGACCTTGTGCCCCATTACTATCTTATATTTTACTTTTCTCTTGTCTTGAAATATGGTACTCTATTAACCATAAATTTAATACCCTCTATTGTTTTATATGCTTGATATATTCAATGAAATAAGTAGATATTCCATATTCTAATTGTTTTAAAATAGCAAGCTTGAATATTGATGTGGCATAAAATATGCTTTTCGGTTTGTGTTGATAACTCGTGC
Organism: Striga asiatica; assembly: GCA_008636005.1. NCBI lineage: Eukaryota > Viridiplantae > Streptophyta > Magnoliopsida > Lamiales > Orobanchaceae > Striga > Striga asiatica. Next base: position 1,681,504 of record BKCP01010626.1, on the reverse strand, counting down.
ATTATCAAATGTGAGCTAGACATATGTCATGAGCTGTAGATGTAAGAATTCAAGTTGCGAATTAGACAAAATGCGAAATATGTTTGAGTGTGGAGTATATTGTAAAAGAGGTGCGAAATGTGTTTGAGTGTGGAGTATATTGTAAAAGAGGTTCAACATAGAGATGAGCTTGAAAAGCAGGCTCAATGTATATGGAATGATCAAGAATTATGAGGTCTAACTACAAAACTATGCTCCCTCCTATTCATAATAAGTGTCGTTTTAAGAAGTTGCACACTAAGTAAGGATATTTTTTTGTCAATAATAACCCTCTTTAATAAAGACAGAGAATGATGTTTTGGGAAAAAATAAAGAGTGAATATGAAAAGACGTAGTTTATTAGCTAAATGATGGTAATAATAGAAAAATATGTACAAAAGATCCAAAACGGCATTTATTTGGATAATAGTTAATAAAGCCAAAATGACATTTAAAAAGAATAGGAGGTAGTATATTTTATTTGATTAAAGTATGCAAAATATTATTATCATACGACTTAATAGTTAGACAATCATACATTATAAAATGTCATAATTTTATTTACTTTATTTTTAAAATGTGATTATCTAATTGTTAAACTACCTAACATCAATATTATTGATTCTAATTATAGGACAATGAAGCCCTAGAAAATAGAGTTAAAAGTGTCTTGATAACTAGCATTTAAAAAATAGTCTAGACATTGATTAGGTTGGGAGAGTGAATGCCTAGTGAAAATGATTTAAAATACTCATTTCATACTCAAAATTCAAATTCAAATTCAAAACATAAATTTTAGCCCTAGGCTAATTGATCAACCATTTGTATCCTATACTAGTGTCTTAAGATTATTCCTTAATAATTTCATGACATAATTTTAAAAAGTTAAAACCAGAAACAAATTTACTCTAATGGCTGCTAAAGCAAAAGCACACCCAATTCCAATAATTGAGGTGCCAAAATTTGTCATTATGGAAAATGTTGGGGTCAGCTCAAGAATATACCAGCAAACGAGGGGTCGCCAAATGCAAATTTGACCCACAGTTAAAAACTCAAAAAGGTATATACCAAACGAGCCCAAAAGGGTCAGCTCCCTTTCTCTCTCTTCTCCCCCTCCCCCCTCACTCTCTCTCCTCTGTCTGAAATTGGGCTGCTGTCATTGGACAAACCTTCTTTTCAAACCCTCTCTCTTTCTCCGAAAGGTCACTCCTTTTTCATTTTTCACTACTTAATATTCACACACTGAGTGATACAGAGAGAGTACAGACATGGGTTGGTTTCTTTGTTCTGGAAAATCAAGGAAGAAAGCAAACAAGGGTCAGGACAAGAAGTGTGATGATCAGATCCCGTCAAATATAGGTAGTTGCGAAATTAATTATTTTGTTTAGAAGGAAGATTTTTGGGAGTAATAATGTGGTCTCTCAAGATTTTAGCTTTACTGTGCTCTGACCCTCATTTATCATTTTGTGTGTTTAAATACACACATTTTTTAAGACAAACTTGTGTTTTTTTTTTTGTTTTTTTTTTTNTTTACCTTTTTTCTGCATATTCGTTAACTCATTTAGGAGGTAAATGGGTTGTTTCCATCGAAGGTTGGATTGTTATGGTGTGTGTTAATTTACTTTATCCCAGTTAATGTGGTGCAAATGCTTAATGCATGTGTCTGTTTGAACATGTGTTATGAATAATGTATGAATAGAACTTTTATTTATACTTTTTCTAGTGTGGCATTATGTTCTACTCCAAGACAAGGTTTGGGTGAATTTAGAGCTCTTCATATTATGCTTGTCACAAAGTTTTCACTTTTCCCTGTAAAGATGAAACATTTTTTAGGTAACTTATTGCCTATGCTTTCGGCATTTTGTTGGTGCTAGTCACCGTTTATCCTACAAGTTACTTGGTGTCCGCTTGAAGACTTGAAGTAAAATTCAATTGAAGACTTGAGCTAGATGTGCTTAACATTAAAATATAGCTAGCCTACTTTCTCTCTTTTCTGTGTCACAGTTTTTCTTCATAATGCTAGTATGTGAGTTTATATATTTCAGTTTAGTAATATTGATATGCTTTACCTCGTCATGGCAGAAAAGCTGAAGGCAAATCCTTCATTTGACTTACAGAAGGAAGCTTCAAAAGATGGAGGATCGAGACACATTGCTGCACACACGTTTACCTTTCGTGAATTGGCTATGGCTACTAAGAATTTTAGGGCAGAATGTCTTCTGGGTGAAGGTGGATTCGGAAGAGTGTATAAAGGACGATTGGAGAGCACTAATCAGGTTTGTTATGTTACGTTTTTTAAAACATGAATGTGAATTTGAGCTCATTTTTTGAAGAAACAAAAGCGAGACTGGAAATCTTGGTTTTTGTTGAGAAAAGGAAGTTCTGAACTGGTCTTCTCGGAAAATGCGTAGCAAGTTTTGATTTTATGTCCTGAAGTGATATTTCATGCATACGATTGTTTTACTTTCGAATAAGGATACATCTTAGCAAACTCAATTTTCATACATCCTATTATCTGATTTTCTATAGGTTGTGGCTATAAAGCAGCTTGATCGAAATGGTTTGCAAGGGAACCGGGAATTTTTAGTTGAAGTTTTAATGCTAAGTTTGCTTCACCATCCGAACTTGGTCAACTTGATCGGGTATTGTGCTGATGGAGATCAGAGACTTTTGGTGTACGAATACATGCCATTAGGATCTTTGGAAGACCATTTGCATGGTATCGTACTATTTGTAGATTATTTAGTAACTTATTAATTTCTCCATTGTCTATACATTATTATTTGCATAATGCATACATTGTTTGTGTCATTTCTATGTGTAAACATTATTCAATGTACCATTCTGTTCCATGTATCTTATTTAACTTTACAGAAGTATTTCATTGTTCAAACATCAATATATTTTTGAATATAAGGTGACATATGCTAGCAAGAAACACATGACAAATGAGTCATTTCCTAAAGAACCTTCTCAGAGTAAATATAAGTGTACTCATTTTTTAGACGCTTTATTTAATGTATGACATTTATATAAATCACCGTACATGTATTATCTTGTAAATTAACAATCAATTTAACACATCATCACAAGTTGGAATATACTGGAATTTGTATGTATCTAAGGCTATTAATTAATCAAGTCTATAAAATTTGACGTTCTTCTGCTGTTACTATGCAAAAATTCGACCATATACTAGACACCTTTTATGTATTGATCATCGAAAGTTACCTGGTTTGTTATATGGCATAATTTTTGAATGCATTATAGATTATTATTGTTTTAGTTTAATTTTCAATGTATCAGAAAAGAAAAAAAAAAGAAAGAAAGAAAGAAAGAAATAAGATAATGGTTGATAGAAATGTTCTTGCATTTTCCAGACCTTCCGTCTGACAAAAAGAGGCTCGACTGGAACACGAGGATGAAAATAGCTGCAGGGGCAGCAAAGGGACTAGAGTATTTGCATGATAAGGCAAACCCGCCAGTTATTTATCGGGATTTAAAGTGCTCCAATATTTTATTAGACGAGGGGTACCATCCCAAGCTTTCGGATTTCGGTTTGGCCAAATTAGGTCCTGTTGGTGATAAAACACACGTATCTACTCGAGTGATGGGGACCTATGGATATTGTGCACCTGAATATGCAATGACTGGCCAGCTCACGTTGAAGTCGGATGTTTACAGTTTTGGAGTTGTCCTTTTGGAGATTATCACTGGCAGAAAGGCTATTGATAATTCAAGAGCTGCTGGGGAGCACAATCTTGTTGCATGGGTAAGATTAATGTTGTATTGTATTTATATTTTTTTCCTTTGTTGATATTATTCTTATGGTGTATTTAGCTTTCTGGAAAAAAATTTAAGAAGAAAGGTTTGTGACATATTTATAATATGCAAAACTTTTGTCAATTTTAGTTTCAAAGGATTGGTTATCTATCAATTCGAGGCATGAAAGTCGATTTAAGGCTTTACTTTCTCTCAGTCTGAGGCTCGAATGATGTGTCAACTACCAATTCGGGCTTTGAACGACAAAATCAATCGATTTGTGACCCAAAATATTTGAATTATCAATTTAAGATTCTAACACGTATATATATTTTCTTTTAAATAAAAACTGAAACAGAAATGTAAAAAACATCCTCAAATTTATGCTCCAGTCTACTTTCTATTTTTGTGCATAAATTTACTGTTTTCTTTAAATGTATGGTTTACTCAAAAAAAAAAAAAAAGGCAAAATGTCACCTTTTAGTGCTGCCTTATTCGCCGCAGGCTCGACCATTATTCAAAGACCGCCGAAAATTTTCTCAGATGGCAGACCCTACGCTCCAAGGCCAATACCCGTCTCGTGGACTCTATCAAGCACTTGCTGTGGCTGCAATGTGCGTGCAAGAACAGCCCAATATGCGGCCTCTAATTGCAGATGTGGTCACAGCCCTCACTTATCTTGCTTCCCAGAAATTCGACCCGGAGGCCCAACAGCCAGCCAAAAAGCCCAGTTCGGGCCCGTCCACTCCAACAATGCGGTGGGAGCTGAGGTAACCTTAGCTACAGAAAAGGGAGAAGAGAAGAAAAAAAACGGGGGTGATGAAAAATAAAAGAAAAAAGTAATCTTTGGACTGAGTTACGCGTGAGTGCATTTTAAGGATGTTTTCTGGTCTTGTCTTAAAGGGACAGCATGAGCTTAGCAACTGTCGTGAAGATTTGTCTTAAAGGTGTCGTATTTCTTGCTCCATTTGTTAAAAAAGAAAATAGAAAAATGCAAAGGGAAAAAAAAAGAGTTTGGTTCATGTTAATTCTTTGTGAATGTTCTGTGCATCGTAGGTCGTTTAGGGTTATTATCTCCTATTCTTCGTTATTATCATTTGTTCTTGCTTATGTAATCCTTATAGCCTTTCGACACATGAGAGTTCGAATGAGGGGCTTCTGCATGTAGAGTTTTGTTCATACAGAATGGGATGTTTAAGACACTGTACTGTGATTTTAGTACCATTTTTTTTTTTTTTCTTAAATTATTTGTAATAATCTTTGGTAAGGTGATGTTTTAATGGTCTGTTGCAGACATATTTTGTAATTTATATTCAGATGCTCAACTTTTATGTTACAGAGTGGTTGGTTCGTAGAGGTTGTTTCAACTTCATCTTTCTGTTGCAATTTTCACAAAGGGCAAAAACCTGTTAAGGTTGATAGAATTTTACCCAACAGCTATCCATTTTCAAATTTAATTAAATAAAAAATTTGTTTAAACTGATTAAATGTTAGGCAATCATCATTTTGAAATGTTAAGTATATGTAATTACAGTCAAATGTATTACATTGAAATAGGTAAGAAAGATGATAAATATTCTCATGTCTATCACACTTTACACAGATGTTGCAGTACAAAGTCAGGGATTACAGAATTTTCTTTCTTTCTTTTTTTTTTTTCAATATCACGAATTCGTCTAAACCTGATATGTATCTCTTCTAATACTTCTATCGCCGAGCTATTAATAATAAATAGCTTGAAAAACAAACAAACAAACAAACAAACAAACAAATGATCGAGTTTTCCATTTCTCGTAATAATGAACTAAATGAGAATCGATCATAACTGTGTGAAGCTCCTGAAGCAGAAAGTACCCTCTTTCAGAGATTCCCCATCATCTGATTTCCTTGCTGCATTCACATATTTCTTCTTCTTTCAGAAAAAAATGACGAAATTGGCTTTATCTTTATCAGTAATCGTCATTTACCCTCTCTTTCTGTACTGGAGGAAATACCGATTTCTCTGTTACGAGCAAATGAGTGATGAGCAAACGGGATTCGTGAAAATGGAAATCATGCAAAATTTAGTGTCAGTAAAATCAGAAAAATTAGCCACCTTTCGGTAATGTATATATTTCTAGCATTTTTTTGGAAGTGAATCAGTAAAATCTGCATTTTTGGAATTGAATTCGAGCATTTTATTAATTTCTGCAAATTTATTGCAACAATTTTTCATTAAAATAATAACGGATTTTATATTTTGAGGATATTATGATAATTCTTATTAGTGAAATTTGAAATTTTGCAATTTTTGGGGTATTAAGAAAAGGGAAAATGAAAAGAGGGGTAAAAAATTAAAGCCTATTTTAAAACTACAAAAACGACCATCGAGCTAATGCCCGTCATCTACCATTACTGAGGTGAAGAAAGTTTCTTTAAGTGATCAAATTTTCCTACAATCACACCATTTGCCTTTGTACATTGGCACAGATCCATTTACATATCGATAAGAAGTGGCATTTGTAATATTTTGAAATGTTTGTGTTTGTAAGATATTTGATGGCATCATCAAACTTGTGTAAGGCAAAACATCAGAAAACAAAAAATAGTGGTTATTGTATTTTTGTATTTTTACGCTAAACCTTAGCATCATTTTGGTAATTTATCCTATAAATATATTTCAAACAAACAAGAGCATTACCGGGGAGAATGAAGCGCTTTGTATTGTACCGACTGATATTGCAACGTAGCTTCCAGCATTGACTCAGCCATAACTGCCCGGTTTTCCATCTCGATTAGCGCAGCATTTTCTTTTTCACACTTTACCTAGCAACAGTATGGCACGTAACCGAATAAAGAACTACAACTACAAAGAAAGCCATATCATAAAATTTAAACCATAAAAATCTCTTCTATCCACTTCATTTTAAAACGATGAATTCCTGTAGTTCGGTTTAGGAAGAGCCGAACACTAAAGAGTAAACCAGTAGCTGATATATATATATTCTTTTTGAAATCTTGTAAGGGAAATAAAATTTTCAAAATTAGGCTTCACGCCTGGTTACATGTCGCTTATTATTGGGCGAGCATAAAGAGGAAATGTCGATTTCGAGGTTATGCTCTATTCTCGTCTACTTTTACAGATACTTTGAGCTTCTCTAAACCTATGAGTTTTCAATGGCTTTTAGCTTCTACTATTATAAATCACTTCCTCTGCAAGCAAATGTTTTTACAAAAACGAGACACTGAAAAAAAAAAAAAATCTGAAATACTTGAGCTGCGTATTTCTGGGCAGCAGCATCCTGCTCGTCAGATAGGGGGGCATCCTCAGTTGCCTTCTGTTCTTGTTCTGCCCTCATTAACATCTGTAAAAGGAAAAAGCAGTAGTGCCAAAAATTATATTGCCCAAAAACAAAAATCATAAGTGGAAAATTGAAAGAAAAAAAAAAAAAAAAAAAAGGAATTTGAAGGCAATAATTTTACCATAAGCATTGCATTCTCTTGCTCATGCTTGCATAGAAGTGCTTGTCGAAGTTCAGAGACCTCACGCTCCAATTGCCCAACCTAAATCCATTAACTTTGCCATTAGGTTGAAAAGTTTTAAAAGGAAAAAAATTTGAACAAACGAGAAAGATATTCGACTCCTAAATTACCCGTGCACTCAGTTGCTTGCGATTATCATGCTCCACCATCTCCATTAATGCTGTTTCGAGCTCCTCTGCTCTGTAAGTAGCAAATAAAAGTTTAAGAGATAATTATATATTATAACATACTTACTACACATTACAAAGAAATTACAGATATAGGAAGATTACAAATAAACATTTATATTTTTCAGCAAAATGAGTAGTGGGATTATGACTTATTTTTTGAATAATTGTTTTTTCTTTCAGATTATGAATATATCATCTTTTATCAGCAAACAGCTTTGAACCAAGACTTAGCACATATGTTCTGCAATGGATACCAATGGTATTTCCATAATCCCCTTAATTCTTTTTCCAAACAAAATTTCATATATGTTCACTAATATCATCAACCGGTAACCTTTACTTATCGACTAACATAAACTGCAGTCTGTAATAAAAATAAAAAGCCTTCACAGCTAATGTGCACAAGCATGCAACAAATTGATATATCATTCCTCTTTTTTTTTTTTTTTTTTC
>BKCP01010626.1:1657598-1672763 GCA_008636005.1 Striga asiatica | reverse complement strand
AACAAACCAATTTTGGGGAATTTTTCGTGCATTAACTCCTCGAGAACAAGCTGATCGACCTGCCACAATGATTTATAGCTTTTGAGACAAAATAAATCGGTGGAACTCTGTTGTTAATTTTTAAGCTTGGCAGAAGGCAATAAATAAATACCTGAGACTCAATCATTTCTTCCGAATAATAGCCTTCGAAGTAGTCATCTAGTAAACCCGTTAAGGTCCTGAAATTTAAGCAATTTAGCAGAATTTGATTAGTCTACTAAAATTGCTACAACAACAATAATGATAAAAGATTATTGAACAAAGATGTTTCTAAGTTTCAACCCACCAAAATGCATTTTCCTCTGGCATCAAGAGTAATAACAAGCCGGCGAAGAAATTCATGGCCTGCTTGCATTGCGTAAGTCAAATAAGAAAACACATTTTTTAAACATACAACAGACAAGAGAAACTTGCAAGATTGACCAAAGCTGCCTCAATTACAAACCTTCATGGAGTAAATGTTTTAAGTAACTTCAAGAAGATAAAGATAACAGCTAACCATCACTATTGACATATTCTTAAGTCCAATATCTAAACTAACAATTGCATAAGACATGTTCTTAACCCCAGGCACAGCCATTAGTAAAAGAATCAAGAGAACATTAAGAAAAGAAAAAGGAATACATAAACCACGAAAAGCTTTGAACAGTATCAATAGAAGGATAAATAGTTTTGTAGTCTTTTTCTCCACTTCCGACAACCAGAGCACTTGGCTATTGGGGTAAAACATTTTTACAATTCCGAAAGTGTTAAGAAGAACTGAATACCAACAGATTAAAAATTTTGAAGAGCCTAATCATAATTACAAATTGATCACGCCAAGAAAAGTCTCCTGGTAAAGCAGCCAACTCAGAGGACCCAATATTAACAATAAGGATAATTTTACAAACACACACACACACACACACACACAAAAAGGTTGATTTCTGTAAATAAAAAAAATGAAGATTGAATGTGTCTTATATTTTCAACTTATAAGTGAAAAGCATCTCAAAAACGCTTCTTACGTTCGTAAAAGTACTAAAACTAGCCTCTTAACTTAAGATAGAATCAAAAGTCGGGTTCTTATTCTAGTTATGAAATTTCCTGAGTTCTTTCTATTTAATTTTGGTAATTGTAATTACTCCAAAAGCCGAGATAGTTTTCACGAAAATACCTTAAAAATCTCCTGCACTGACATATAAAATGTTGAAATACCTGACAGTAGCCAACAGAGGGATTATGACGGGCATATGCTGTAAGTAGACGCCTTAAAGCATTTCGACCACCCTCATCTAGAGCAGGATGACCAGGAAAAGTTCGAGGCAAGTCCTGTGTTAGTATAGTTATATTTCTAGTTACAGTTATAGTTAAGCAATTTATAAGCAGCATTGATTGATAGGACTTCACAAGAAAAGTAAGAACAAATAATAACCTTCTCAATCTGGCTTTTCCATTTTTCAGGTACACCCACACTCTCAAAATTCGCATCATGATTCTTTTCCTCTAGCCCATTTTTCTTAACTTCTACATTAATACTCGGATCAAGTAAATTGTTGTAGTATTTCTCTATCCGACGAGCTCTAACACCAACAAAGGCTTGCCACATCTGTTTGAGAAAATAAGAAGGATATGAATCGGATCATCATGAAGTTAGTATAATGGTAGTATTACTAAAATATTAATAATGTGACTGATGATTTGAATAATAAGAGGAAGTAAAAAAGTATACTTGTGGTTTTAATTCTAACTGAATCCTTTTTCTACTGAAACTACAGATTATGTTACTGACTTCTGAAATGACGTTGAAAAGAATTTCACCAGTAACCCCATATAGCGACACATTATCCAAATAATAATAATAAAGAAAAATAAAAAAAGTTCATGAGCAATCAAAGACATTTTTTTTTTCACCTCTCCCCTTAGTGCCATCGGGACCCCTCCTTGAACAAGACATTTGAGTTCCTCTTCCCAAGGAGGCCGAGATTCTGAAAGGGTAAAACCGTCAGAAATACAATCCTGTGAAGTTCTTTCTTCCTCAGATTCTGTTATATCCAAATCGTGGAATTCTTCCTCAGAGTCCCCTTTGCATGCCTCTTCTCTGCTAATCAAACTGACCTCATTTTTCACACGAGAGCTCATCCAATCCTCTATGAAACAAAGAGATGGCCTTATTTCAGTCCATTTTTGCTCCTCTTTGTATTTTTCAGTGATAACATTCTTGGAACTATCTTCAGCCTTTATATTGGTTGCCGACAAATCAGTGGTGGGCAATCGAGTGGTCTCTGATTGCCTATCAAGAAAGTCTTTCCATCTATCTGATCTCTCTTCCTCTTCTTCCTGAAAACACATCGTGTGAGATATGTAATAACAAAATAGTGTAAAATGAAGTAGAAATCGAACAAATAATAACAAATAGAATTTGCAAAGATAGGAAAAATGAAACCTTGTATATATTTGCATATTCCCGGTATCTTTGTAAATGCTGAGGTCTCACTGCAAACCCATACGCATCCCTGCTCGGTCAAGATCGAGAATACAACTAGGACTCAATTCCTTCACGATTTACTTATTCTAAAGGCAGATAGACAAAAATGGAGGAAATATATGAATCGGGAGAAAACAGGATAAAGACAAGTCTTTTTCCAGACAATGTGTATCCATAGTTCCTCAACAAAATTTTCTATTTACAACAAACAGAAACTTAAAGATGATCAAGACACATCAGATTTCTCTATCTGACAGTGTCATATGCAATAATCCACAGGTATTAATAGAACATGGAAAAAAATAAATAAATAAAAACAAAAAACAAAAAAAATTAACATAGTAGAAACGATATCTCTTATTATATTGTTAACACCTCATGTTTCTGTATGCCACGGGCCTTCAAATAGCCTTGAAAGGTTGCAGCAAGCTCAATATAAATACTAACACCTCAAGTTTTCATTTTGATGAAAAGAAAAGAGCAACCCTTACCTAGCCGAATGATGTTGTAACCAAATATCGCATTCGTAGACTCAAAGACATCATTATGTTAAAACTAAGGTTGCAATTTTCAGACAAATCTTTATACAAAAGACAAATGTCCAATCCCAGCAAGAAAACCATCAAATTGACTTCTTTTATAAATGTCGGCAAACCCAAAGAAAAAATAAACGAACAGAAAATGTAAAAAAGGNTAACAAAAAAAAAAAAAAGGAAAAGAAATGAAGACTGCCAAACAACAAAGATCAAATTAAGAACAGCTACACACTCCAAACCAGCGCTTCAAAATGCTGAACAACTAAACTGAAGTTTTGAGGTCACCAGCATTACTTTTGACAGTCCAAAAATCAAATCTTTGCAAGAACTAAAAAGATATTTAATTAATATAATATACAACCCAACTCAAGATAGAAAGTCGATTGCTTTTAAAGCTAGAACCTTTTGTGATCCAGAGCATGAACCGGAGCTGGGTTGACCACAGCCGCTGGTACTTTTGCCTTCATCTTCACCACTTCGTAACCTTCATTAGAAAGCCTCGTTACTCAAATAGAAACTGTAAATAAGCAGAAATTAAGAGGTGAGAGAAGGTGAGGCAATTAATTTTGAAGGTGGGGTGGCTGGCACAGGAATTCACATGTTTTTTTCTTGGCAATTTAAGTTTTAAATGTAAATTCCTTATTATATTGCAATTTCTATATTTTGGAAAATGAAAGGTGGATTTGGTTTTCAAAATATTGTTATGCACTTGATATTGGAAATTTTATGAAATATTTTAAGGAAGTTTTGTGGACTTATTTTAAAATCTTGAATTGAAGTTCATATAATGAAAAGGTGAAGAATATTGCAAAATGTTCAAGATAGCATTTTTCTAGTTGAAAATGGTTCAAAACTTAAAAGAAAATGTGAGAAAGTATGTGATTTTCATTTTACAGAAAATCACACTCCACTCAAATACTCCCTCCGTTTCTTATTAAATGTCGTTTTAATTTAAAACTTCTAAATTACGATTTTAATGGATTGTGTAATAATCTTATTTTTTAATCTTATTAAATTTAATTTTTGATTTATTAATGGGTCGTTTTTAAAGATAATGATAAGAGATAATGTTTGTTAAAGAGAATAAAGATGTAAGAATGAATATAATATTTTCAACGACAATTAATTTGCAAAAAAGTTGACACCCTACAACGACATTTAAAACGAAACAGAGGGAGTAATGGATAATATATAAAGTATCCTAATTTTATGTTTGAATGGATCAAACTGTTAGTGTTGATCCGCCGTAATTTTTAAATAAAAATTATATACTTTTTATAAATGTTATAAGAATGGGCAAACTATTAGATATTTTTTTAATAAAACACATATTTTGTTAAAAAGTTATATTATTCCCAAGAGTATGACATTTATATATATTTGTTAAAAATTATTATGAATGTCTAAAAAGTGTGTAAATGCAATTCATTGGCACCTACCATTTTATTTTTTCTGATATTATAGTGGACCAAACAAATAATTCATTTGTACAAGGATTGTTAGAATTTTAATTCTATAGGACCCAAAATGTAGGGTAATTTTGAAATATTCAATAATTCGTGGATCAAAACTCAATTTATTGTCCGTCCCCAACTCAATCCCAGGCCAAACCAGCTCCGCTAACATAAGCCTCCCTCCTTCGCTAATATGAGCCTTTTTTCGTGCCCACAAAATCGAACCTTTATGCCCTCTCACCATGCCAGGCGCCCTCAAACTCAGCAAATTCACTATCCTTCACGCCCACAAACCCTACAAATTCCTCAACAATTTCCCTTCCTCCGCCTTCCCATCCACCGCCGTCGCCGTCTCCGTCAATTCGAGACCAATCCCATCGCTCAAGTACTTGTCAGGCAGGTGGTTCGGGGTAGCCCCATGCTCAGCCGCCGCGCATTTCGACGATACGATTGGATTTCGCCATAGCCGGAGACACGGCCGGAATTTATGCTTCTACACATCCGAACCTAGGAACAGCGGCCGAGACGGCCGTTCACATCGCGGGAAGAGCGATCATTGTGTGACCCAGATGGGTGCAACCGTTCACGGCAAGGCCGGAGGCGAATACGATCAATCAGACGCGTTGCCACCGTCAGACTACGGCGAGAAGCCGCCGGTGGATCCGACTAAGTTGCTCACGTTGCCCACGATCTTGACGATTGGTCGCGTGGCCGCCGTGCCGTTGCTAGTCTACAGTATGTGCTGAATTTCACATCTCTTATCTGTTTAGTTTGTCTCTGCTGATTTGGTAATTGATGCATCCAGATGTTCAACGGCCGAACAAGTGATATTGTTTTCTTCGGAAAAAGGAAGTTTACAGTTTTGCGACCTAAAGTTTGGTTCTTTTTTATAATTGCAACTTGAAGTTCACGACACTTCATAATTTGCAACCTCTAGTGCACCTTGACTGTATACGTGTGTGGTTTTCAGTATGATTTTGTGGTTAAGATGCACTTGAGGTTTTCCAATGATGAAGTTTTGTAAACGTCTGGTTGCATTTTAAGAATAAAAGAAAGTTCTTTAGGTTGCTAAATCTAAAAGCGTGCAAAGAATAGTTTGCAAATTTTGCTTTTTACTGTTTTTTATTATTCATTTTCATCTATTAGGAGATGGCACGCACAAGTGCTGATGAATTTAGGTTCTATGCAGTTGCTACCTTCTACATTTTGTTTGGTATCCATTTCTGTCTATCTAATGTTGGCTGTTTTTAAACCGGTATTGGACTTGATGAAATTGACGCATTAATATTTGTGCTCTAGCATTTTATGTTGATAGCTGGTGGGGACCAAATGCCACTGTAGGAATTTTCCTTGCCGCTGCCACTACAGATTGGCTTGATGGATACCTAGCGAGAAAGGTGCTGCCTTTTCTGCCTTAAATTTCAGGAATGCGTCCAATTATCTTTAATTATTCTGTTACCGACATGTCTGTCTTACTACAATGGTGTTACAGATGAAGTTGGGTACTCAATTTGGTGCATTTTTGGATCCAGTGGCTGATAAGGTAAAAACTGGTTCTTTGAAACATTCTATATGGTTGAGTATAATTGTCTATCAGAGTTTCTCAGTTCACAGTATTGATATCAATTAGAAAAAAGAATAGAAAGAAAGAAAGAAAAAAGTGAAAATATATGAAATGTAGAAGTGTTGAGAAAAGATTTGACTTTTGAGTATTGTTGCAGCTGATGGTAGCTGCTACATTGATATTGTTGTGTACCAGACCATTTGAAGCTGGAATGTTTGGGCAAGTTCCATGGTTATTGACAGTGCCTGCAATTGTCATAATCGGTAGGGAGGTAAGATCCTAAGTTCTCCGTGATATAAAAATCCAAGTAAAATGAGTTATTAATACTGGAAATATCATGTCTGACTTGATCATAAACTTGTAGATCACCATGTCTGCTGTCAGAGAATGGGCTGCTTCTAAGGATAAAAAGCTTCTAGAGGTTCAAATTCAGGAGCGCATAACTTTCAATTACAAGTCTATTTCATGACATATCAGATTGTTTATTTTGTCAACCAATCACTCAGACTTTATCCACTCCTCTCAGGCTGTTGCGGTTAATAATCTAGGAAAATGGAAAACTGCCACTCAGATGACTGCATTAACCATCCTTTTAGCAGCCAGAGATGGAAGGTTTTCATTCTTTTTTATGTATTTTAAGCATATATTACTGGAGCAGCATCGGAAACTACCTAGAGTTTGTTCTAATTACTAAATACCTCAGGTATCTTTCAAAGTACAAATAATTCACGGAAGTAATACAGGCAACCATCTCCGGTTTTTCTTACAAGTCATAATAAATATCTCCATATATTATGGTGCAATTTGGATGCGAAGGGGATATTTGTAACTTCGAAAGATACCGGGGGTTTTCTGTGTAATTAGACTTACCCTTAAGTGTATTTGTTGGAATTACTCCAAATTTCATTAATTCGATATATATTTCTCTCTCTGTCTCTCCCTCCCTCCTTCCCTCTCTCTCTCTCTCTCTCTCTCTCTCTCTCTATATATATATATATATATATATACAGTCTTGTAGGCGCTGGAACTCTTGTGTCTTCAGGGGTGTTGCTACTCTATGTTTCAGCATGGCTATCCTTATGGTCACTGGTTGTGTACATGAGAAAGATATGGAAAGTGCTGCTTCTGTAATAAACATTGATGGACCGCGAGTTGTGCTTTTGGTTTAGTGTCAGTTATAGTCGATACTTGGGTCATCGTCATCCTTTGTGGCTATATGGAGATGGATACTTTATACTCTTAAGATACGGACGGAAAGAAAAGCGTATTTTTTGCTTGATGGCCGAAAATCGTCCACTAAGAAATGTATTCACTTAGGAATGTATCGAGATCAAGAAATCCCAAGTCTTACCATTCACCGACAGTCATTATGGTAGATGGTTAATATGTAGTTTCCTTATAGTATCATGAGAGTTTTTGCAGCTTGGTGGGGTCCAATTTAACTTGCTGTATTCACCAGCTGTACTAATTTATTTAATGTATACATGGTAAGATGATGGCTGATTATTTACTGATATTCTAAAAACATTTGAAGCACACTGTGCTGTGATTTGATGTACATGCGTTGATATTTTGACTGAAACTTACAGTGTAATCGTACAATAGTGTCGGTTTTTACAGTTAATGTTTTCGTTTTGTCTTAATGACGTCAGCCCAATTTTAAGGAAGCATCATTGTGCTTTGAAATGTTACTCAAATGGCTCAAAAACCGAACATCAGCTGCTTAGAATCTTTGCAGCTTCGTGTACATTACAAGTGACCCAAAGAAGAAGAAGAGATGAAAAATGAAAGTTGCTATAGACTTGCCTTTGTATAGGTTTTATGCACAACATCACAAGTCTTGTTTGTTTGCTATGTAGAACCCAAGAATGTGTTCCTTAAACAGTCATCTAACATTGTTTCATATTTCTGGCACAATCATTAACATCTTTGTAAAGTTTTTTCGAGAAGCTATTTCTGACAATCAAATCAAGCTATTGTCCAAGAAGAGAACTACAACTGTGATGTCATCGTGAAAATGTCTCCTCAATCCTTTCTCCACCTTCTTCAGGTCAGAATATATTTCTCTCTCTTGCCGCCTTGCGCAGGCATGCTTTCACGAGTTTTCTGGCAATGCCCTTCAATTGAAAAAAAAGAAACAAGAAAAAGTCTTGTCAGTGAAAAATGAACACTAGAAACAGGGAACAAAGGGAAAAAAGCATTTAATCATCAATCATTACATATCTTGGGGAATAGTTTACAAGGTCAACAGCCTATTGATTGCTGAGATGCTCCCACAAACTATCAGAAGCAAATATAAGGAATCGGTCACAAGGGTCGATTTCTTGAACGAGCATTTAATCTATCGCTTTTTTTTTTTTTTTNAGTCTCCCTAAAACCGCCGCATCTATCCCCCACCAAACAACACGACCCCACCGATTTGTGGCTTGATTTCCCATTCCCTTTTTGTTATAAATCGAGTATAAAAATTACACGGGAATCCTATGAACTGATATGTATTTTTTTTTTTAGTTTTTAATAATAATCTAAAATTAAAAAATTACAACTGAATTGAAAAAATAAATTACAACTGAAAAATATATTAAAACATAAAAATTTTGTGAGGCGAGTAATACTTTTTCCGCAAGAAGAATACACCCCGTGTCGCAGCTAACGCCTCAAGCGTAACTTTCCTAAAGATACAACGGCAAACGTCTATAAATCTGTAGCACACCAGATTTACGAGCTCCCGTGTCGCAGCTAACGGCTCAAGCGTAACTTTCCCAAAGATACAACGGCAAACGTCTCTAAATCTGTAGCACATCAGATTTCCGATCTCCTGCAAACTGGAACGAAATCGAGAATTAAGTACTAAAAATAAAAATATATATAATATTTTTTTTTTTTTTGCCTTTTCTTTTCTCACGTTATTTTTTCTTCTCTCTATTCCTTTTCTTTTTCTCTCATTTTCTCTTCTCCTCTCTCTTCCTTTCCTTTTCTTTCCTTCCCTTTCTTTCTCTGCGTGTATTTTTGTGCTCCTCTCATCAAATGAACAGATGCTAATTATAGAGGAAAATGTGATCATCTTACCATTTTAAAATGGTTGGTGAAAGAATAAGAATAAGTTGTTGGAATATTAGGAAGAATATTAGTTTTCAAAATTAATTTAAACTCAATTATTACAATCCCCCACATGAGTTTAAATTAAATATATATAATAATGTGCTCAATCCTCACAAAATTCTATTACATCAGAAAATGTAGCTTTTGGCTTTGAACCTTTCTTAGTAAACATCATCGGATGCACTGACGGACTAGTGGACATAATGCCTTGAACTATTCCTCCATAGTGTACACCTAGACAATGACATTCACACAATAGAGTCTTAACTCCATGTCGTTCTATCGTTGTGTCCGTTTTGGCCATGGACAACACAATGGATTCATAAGTGTTTACATTTGAAGCGGTCCACACTTCACACTTATATAGGTGACCTCCCTATCAAGAATATCCTGTCATACTCCACCTTTACAAGGTTAGGGATTCATTAAAAGTCCATATGACTTACCCTCACCACAATCAACAGGTCATCTTGCACTTGGAGTGCTCTAGGGAATAGCTTTGAACATTCATATGTTCCAAGTGCTCAATTGAATTTTCATAGCTTAGTTTTCCCTTTGAACCAAGTTCTGGGATTTCCACTCAGCATGGTAGGGTTACCACTATGATCATTCTTTTCATTGTAGATTTTTAAGCCCATTCCCTCTAGCAAAACTATTAATTGATCTCTATTCAATTCTTTCGTCAAAGGATCAGCCAAATTTTCCTTAGACTTCACATAGTCAATGGAAATAACACCATTTGTGATCAATTGGCGTACGGTATTATGTCTACGACGAATATGTCTAAACTTACCATTATACAAGTTACTTTGCGCCCTACCTATAGCAGCTTGGCTATCACAGTGAATCATCACAGGTGGCAAAGTCTTATCCCAACATGGAATATCGGATAAAAAATTTCTAAGCCACTCGGCTTCTTCACCAGCTTTATCTAAAGCGATAAACTCTGATTCGATAGTTGAACGAGCTATACACGTTTGTTTTGTGGATTTCCACGAAACTACACATCCTCCAATACAGAAAACATATCCGCTAGTGGAGCGAGAATCTCTCGAATCTGATATCCAGCTTGCATCACAGTACCCTTCAAGTACAGTTGGATATCTCGAGTACTTTAGCCCGTATTCAAGGGTGTACCTCAAGTACTTAAGTACCCTTCTCAAAGCATTCCAGTGTCCATGATTGGGATTGCTCGTAAATCTGCTCAACTTATTCACCGGATAGGCCAAGTCTGGTCGTGTACAATTCGTCAGGTACATCAGACTCCCTATTATCCGTGAATATTCCAACTGAGCCACTGGTTGACCTTTATTGGCTACCAGATTTATACTAAGATCAATGGATGTCTTACACCTAGACTGTGCACCGTCATAAGTATCAAATTTCTTGAGCAGTTTCACAATATAATGAGATTGTGACAAGACAATTCCATCTTGGGTTCTGATAATCCTTATTCCAAGAATAACATCAGCCAAACCCATATCTTTCATGTCGAAATCTCTTTTCAGCATTCTTTTGGTATCCATGATCACTTCATGGCTACTACCCATGATCAACATATCGTCTACATATAGACATACAATCACAAATGTATCTGATGTACGCTTGACATAAACACATTTGTCACAGTCGTTGATTTTGAACTCATTTGACAACATCACGTCATCAAATTTCAAATGCCATTGTTTTGGAGCATTTCAGTCCGTAAAATGATTTGATCAATCTACACACCTTTCTCTCTTGTCCAGGTGCAACAAACCCTTCAGGTTGTTCCTTGTATATTTCTTCTTCCAATTCACCATTCAAAAATGCCGTCTTGACATCCATTTGGTGAATCTCAAGATTGTGCAAAGCAGCAATCGAGAGAAGCACTCTTATCGACGCTAAACGCGTAACTGGTGAATAGGTATCAAAGAAATCATACCATTCCTTTTGTTTAAAGCTTTTTACCACCAATCTTGCTTTAAACTTATCAATCGATCCATTAGCTTTATATTTCTTCTTTAGGATCCACTTGCATCCTAAAGGTTTACAACCATCAGGGAGATCAACCAACTCCCAAGTATGATTTTGCATAATGGACTCGATTTCACTATTTACAGCTTCTTCCCAGAGTGGTCCATCTGGGTTTGACAGAGCTTCCTTAGGGGAGCTCGGTTCATTGTCCAACATGTACGTAATAAACTCAGGTCCAAACGTTTTCGCCGTTTTTAACCTTTTACTACGTCTCGGTTCTTCATCAGTACCCTCTGGTACATAACCACTAGCAGTTTCATACGTTCGTTTATTAGAACTAGATTCTGCTCTTTCCTTCAGAGGAAAAATATTCTCAAAGAATATAGCATTCCTCGATTCAATCGTAGTACCAACAGATACCTCTGGATTTTCTGATTTATGAACCAGAAATCTATATGTTGTACTATTGTACGCATATCCAATAAATACACAATCGACCGTCTTTCGCCCGATTCTCCTTTGTTTGGGTTCCGGTAGTGAAACCTTAGCCAAACACCCCCACACTTTCAGGTGTTTATAAGACGGCTTACGATTTTTCCACATTTCGTAAGGAGTCTCATCTTTCCCTTTAGGTGGTATTTTATTCAAAATATGATTTGCTGTTAAAACAACTTCCCCTCACATGTTCTGTGGTAATCCTGAATTCATCAACATGGCATTCATCATTTCTTTTAAAGTACGGTTCTTGCGTTCAGCAACACCATTCGACTGTAGAGAGTAAGGGGCCGTCGTTTGATGAATTATGCCATATTCAGAATATATTTGTTCAAAAGGAGCTACATACTTCCCACCCCTATCACTTCGGATTATTTTAATCCTTTTGCCGAGTTGATTTTCAACTTCGGTCTTATAGATCTTAAATGCTTCCAAAGCCTCGTATTTGCTTCTTAACAAATATAAGTAGCAAAACCTTGTGCAATCATCGATACAGGTAATAAAATACATTTTACCAGTTCTTGTTTGCACACTTTTCATATCACATACATCAGTATGGATCAAGCCTAATGGTTCAGTACTCCTTTCCACCGAGTAAAAAGTCAACTTAGCCATTTTTGCTTCAATACAAATTTCACATTTTGTATTTGTCTCAAATTTAGAATTAGGAATTAATTCTAAATTCATCAACCGTTTAATTGCATTTAGATTTACATGTTTCAATCTAGTATGCCATAAATCAGAGCACTCAACGGTATAAACAGAAATAGGCCTTTCATTATCAACGGTTACACGGCTCTTGGCCATTACATTCATTTTGAACATACCCTTGTCGAGATAGCCACGACCAAGAAAAGTTCCAAACTTGCTAAGAACAAATTTTTTAGCATCAAATACCAGCCTAATCCATGCTCAGCAAGAAGAGATCCGGAGACCAAATTCTTGCGGATGTTTGGGACATGCAGAACATCCTTAAGCTTCAACTCCTTTCCAGAAGTCAGCTTCAGCACCACAGTGCCCATTCCAGCGACATCAGCCGTGGCGGAGTTTGCCATGTAAAGTTTCTGACTCTTAGCAGGAGTGTATTCAGAAAACACCTCCTTATTGGAACACACATGACGAGTGGCACCAGTATCGATGTACCACTCCCTTGGGTTATCCACCATATTGGCTTCAAACACCACAGCCGACATATCAAAGTCGGTCAGTTCACCCAGCACAGGGCCTTGTTCAGCCACAAGGGCACTCGGTTTACCTTTCTTTGGCCTCTTGCAGTCTTTAGCCATATGGTTCGGCTTTCCACAATTATAGCAAGTTCTGGTAAACTTCCAAACCTTGGCAGGCTGCTTCCCTTTGTCTAGGGACTTCCTCTTGCTCAAATTGCCTTGCTCTATCAAGTTAGCACGGGCCTCCATCATCGGAATTTTCCCAGATGAATTACGATTGTCCTCCTCAATACGAAGACGAACAATCAAGTTTTCAAGACTCATTTCCTTCCTCTTATGTTTGAGGTAGTTCTTGAAGTCTTTCCAACCCGTCGGCAGTTTTTCAATCACAGCCGCAACTTGGAATGACTCGCTTAGAGACATTCCCTCAGCATGAATATCGTGCAAGATGAGTTAGAATTCTTGCACTTGTGACACAACGGTGTTTGTGTCAACCATTTTGAAGTCAAGAAATTTTCCGACGACGAATTTCTTCGCCCCGGCATCCTCGGTCTTGTACTTCTTTTCCAAAGCAGCCCAAAGCTCTTTGGCAGAACCAACCGAGTTGTACACATTGTACAACTCGTTACTAAGTCCGTTCAGGACATAGTTATGGCAAAGGTAATCACCTTGCCTCCAAGCTTCGTACGCAGTGCGTAGTTCAGTATTGGTCTCATTTTCAGAAATAACTGGGGGGTCGTCCTTCAGGTATTTCACGAAACCCAAAGTGGTCTGGTAAAAATGCATCTTTTGTTGCCACCATTTAAAATCAATCCCATTGAATTTTTCGGGCTTCTCAGCAGTAGGGACATGGACAGCAGGTACATAATTGATCGGATGCTGAGTGTTGGAAGCATTTCCGACGGAAGCCATCAGTCCAGTAGGTTGAGATATTCTTCTTGCGATTGTTATAAATCGAGTACAAAAATTACACGGGAATCCTACGAACTGATATGTATTTTTTTTTTCAGTTCTTACAAATAATCTAAAATTAGAAAATTACAACTGAATTGAAAAAATAAATTACAACTGAAAAATAAATTAAAACATAAAGATTTTAGCGAGGCGAGTAATACTCTTTCCGCAAGAAGAATACACCCCGTGTGGCAGCTAACGGTTCAGGCGTAACGTCCCCAAAAATACAACGGCAAACGTCTTTAAATCTGTAGCACACCAAATTTACGAGCTCCTGCGAACTGGAACGGAATCAAGAATTGAGCACTAAAAATAAAAATATATATAATATTTTTATTTTTATTTCTTTCCTTTTCTTTTCTCATGTTTTTTTTTTCTTCTCTCTATTCTTTTTCTTTTTCTCTCATTTTCTCTTCTCCTCTCTCTTCCTTTCCTTTTCTTTCCTTCCCTTTCTTTCTCTGCGTGTATTTCTGTACTCCTCTCATCAAATGAACAGATGCAAATGAACGAGGGAAATGTGATCATCTTACCATTAATTAAAATGGTTGTTGAAAGAATAAGAATAAGTTGTTGGAAGAATAAAAATAAGTTGTTGGAATATTAGGAAGATAATAATTTTCAAAATTAATTTAAATTCAATTATTACACTTTTAACCAGAGGAACTCCTTTTTTGTCATCGAGTATCCTCACCTGGTAACATCGGCCGACATTTCTTCTTCATCTAATGCAAACTCTGGATCACAAAAAATCGTCAAAACGAGTGAACGTGCAGCAGGAGCATCATAAACCAGTTTATAGCATACAAAATCATACTCTTAATATTTTCGAAAAGTGATCCCTTATAAACCGCGAAGCTTCGGGCCATCCATGCTCGTCGTACACTCCGACAAATATGCCTTGTGGGCCCGGCCCAGACTCGATCTGGTTGTGATCCTCCATTACGTTGTTAGCTGTAGCCATCGAGAAATCTCCATGGACCCTAAATCACTGTATGACCACAACCTGTGGACACGATTTTTCGCCTCCATTCTTGTCCGACGACCCCTAACATTTGAACACAAGCTTTTTCCACACAACGCTCGATTCCATATTATTTTCTCTAGATTTTTCAAAAATGCTGCCTTCAGATTCAATCATCTCAAGTTTTTCATCAAATGCAACCCCACATCATTAAAAGGAAAAAAAAAAAGAAAAAAAAAATCATATGCTGCAGAAAATTAAACCATTACAACAAACAATATAGAACAATGGCAGCAAGTAAATGTGTTAGAAAACAAATTAGTAAATTGTGCATAGCTCAATTAGTTATATGCTCCAATTAGTGATTAAAAAACTAAAAAGAAAGGATGATTATGCATATTACCGAACACCAAGAACCAGCAAACATGGCGGCAATCATAGCAATTTTGAATTAGATACCAAGTTTTTAGT
>BKCP01010626.1:1638352-1657484 GCA_008636005.1 Striga asiatica | reverse complement strand
TTATTGGTTGTCATCCTCACAGGAAGAATTGGGATGGGCAGAGAGGGGTAAGAGTAAGATATTGTCAAAGTGGAGAGTAGGGCTGCAAAAAATCGAGCCGCTCGCGAGCCATTCGAGTCAAAGCTCGGTTCGAGCTCAAGCTTGGATTTGACCGAACTTGAGTCGAGCTCGAGTGGTTCGAGTATGTTATCCAGTCGATCGCGGGCATAGATTTTGGAAGGTCGGGCGGCTGGAAATATGTGGTGAATTACTAAAATACTCCTTATATATAAATTTTATAATATTTTATATGTATTTAATGGTATTTTTTTTTCTTAAATTTGAGTCGAACTCGAGTCGAGATCGAGCAATCTTTCGAGCATTTTGATTTCAATCGTTGTCGAGCTGAGCTCGAGCTATTGTCTTTTCTTGTCGAGTCGATATTGAGCGTCATAAATCGAACTCGACGAGCTCAAGCTCGAACAGGTAAACAAAAAAATCATTTTTGCTAGATAATGCCAATGTTAGACTTGGCTCATTTGCAACCCTAGTGGAGAGAGAAGAGAACATTTATCAATTTTAATTTTAAAATAATAAAATTATCATTTATCTATTAAATAATTTATCTATGAAAACTATTACGCTGTATGAGTTAAAATTTTATTATAATAAAGGTCGAACGAATCATTCTTGAGGCGTGTAAAAATTTTAAAGAATGATAATATTTTTCTACAAATATTACACAATTTAAGTAAAAATTTATACATTTTTTATTAATTAATATTTTATATTGCTAATTTTTTAAATTAATAAATAATATTAAATAAAATAAAAAATAAAAGGCACGAAAAGTAAGAAAAATGTATGCTACTGCTGCTAGGTGGCAGGTGCTCACACATCTCACACAGGTCACTCGTTTAATCAAATCTTGTCCGTTCAAGCGATACCAAATCGAACGACTGATATCCTCGATCCTCGTCGCTCGAAGTCAACCAATCAGAATCATTTCCCTAATTCTATATAAACCCCAACTCATTCATTTTACCATCAACTCATCTCACAAAGTCCTTGAAAACTCCCACACAATTCAATCTTTCTATCAGTAAAAAAAGCTGAAAAATGGCACCAACAAAAGCAGAGAAGAAACCTGCTGAGAAGAAGCCCGCCGGCGAGAAGTCTCCGGCAGAGAAGAAGCCCAAGGCCGGGAAGAAGCTCCCGAAGGAGGGTGGCGCCGCCGGCGACAAGAAGAAGAAGAGGGTGAAGAAGAGCGTTGAGACGTACAAGATCTACATCTTCAAGGTGCTGAAGCAGGTCCATCCAGACATTGGGATCTCGAGCAAGGCCATGGGCATTATGAATAGCTTCATCAACGACATCTTCGAGAAGCTCGCCCAGGAGGCCTCGCGGCTCGCGAGGTACAACAAGAAGCCAACGATCACCTCCCGTGAGATCCAGACTGCTGTGAGGCTGGTGCTGCCTGGCGAGCTGGCGAAGCATGCGGTTTCAGAGGGGACGAAGGCGGTCACCAAGTTCACTAGCTCCTGAATGGAAACCCTAGGGTTTTGCTCTTTTTTTATTCTGTTAATCTATGTTTTGTATTGCTCTTCCATTAGGTTTGCTGGGTATCTAGGTGATTGTATAAATGTTTTTGGACGAAATGCATAATGAAATCTATGAGTGGAATTTTCTAATTTTGAGTTTATTTTATTATGTTATGATTTTTATTTGATGCCTGCATTCTGTTGACCGTCTCCCTTTTATTGTGTGCTGTAATTTCCACAGTGTGGTGTTATGGTTTCATTGAATTGTCGAAAGTGTTGTGTTTGATTTCTTCTTGCTTCTTGTATACTATAAATTTTAATGGCTATAAAGATGATCAAAGTGATGACTTCTATGCAAATTTTTCTACAAGCAAAGGCTAACAACAGATTGGATTCTTATTTCAAGTTTTGAATCAGTTACTTGCAAGTGAACATGCCATTTCTCATTTTCTATGGAACTGGTCATGTTTATTCAGTGAAACTACTTTAACAGGGATTGCTATTTGATGAGGTCAAGTTGATGGTATGATGAATTTTGGTAAATGCGTGAATGTCTCCAAGGGTTTAAGATTGGTGATTGATTTATGTGTGTTCTATTATGAATGATATTTGAGCTTGAGGAGATATTAAATATTATTATGGGACATCTGTCTAAAGGCAAGATATGGCTGCTTATATCCCTAGTTTCATGGCAGAAAGTTTTCCAGCTTGAGATTCTATGTTTGTGTTTTGGTACTTTTGGATAATAACTGTAATCTGTTTAAGTGATTTGTTTGTTATGATCCCAGCAGAATTACTTTCTTGATCAAAATTAGTCTCAACCCTCTACTTTTCTCCCTCTCTTTCATAAGTTATTTATGCTCGCCTTTCAACTGTGACTTAAATGTCCCTAGTATTTATGAAGGGCATAACTTCATATATCTGCTGGTGCTGGTTCTGATTCTTAGTTGTGGGAATCCATTTTAGCCACACTCTTGTAATGCCTTATGAGGGTTTCTGGAGTAGCAGTTTATATATGAACCTGCAAGGAGATTCTTGGCATAAATGTGGTTCTGTAATAGTGGTTTATATGTGAGCTGCAAGGAAATTGATGGTTTACTGATTTGAACTCATGAGCTGTTATGATTTATGATGTGTCACTTGTTTTGTTGGGTTGTTTGGAAAAGTTGGATAGCTTTTGCGGGAAACTCTAACCTGCTCAGAAGTCTGGAACTATTCATTATATTAATTCCCAGTTGTTGCTTGGGTGACTCATCTGTTAATTGAACAGTTTTGTTTTCTGTATAAGCATTTTCTGAAACTGTCTTTATGGTGATGTTGAGATTGAAAAAATTAGTTTGGCGAGTTACTTGAATATGTGTAGTATATTTATATAGGAGTACTTCATTTGATTGTTCTTGACTGGATTATGTTGTTGATGCATGCTATTAGCTGTATTCTGTTTAACTGTTGTTTACCTATTTCTTATCATCTGAGTTTCTTGTGCTGTGTGTCAACTCTCCTCTTTTTGAATTGAACATGCTGTTTGGTGATGTTCGATACTTTTTGGGGCCAATTCATTATTTTTCCCTTCATTAATTTCCATTATTTTATTTTAGTTATTTATTTTTTAAACCAATGATTTATGCAGATTTGTTAATGATTGGTTAGTCAAATAGTTTTTTAACAACGTATTTATGCAAATTTGTTTGAGATTGATGAGAATCTCGTATCCTACAACGAAACACTAATCACAGTTGAACAATATTAATTGGAATCATTTCATTATCTTTCCAAGTGGATATCGTGTTTTTTGTGTCATGCAAATATGCAATAATCAGAATGGGGCAATGTTAACTAGAAGCACTTCATATATCTGGTGTTAAGAATTGTATATCCAGCCTTCATCAATAAAAATTACCCTTGAGATGTTAATACTATTCATTACAAATTTTATTGTTTATATTATATTTTTATTAGGTTTTTCAAGTCCTTGAGCAACGATATTAAACACGCTTAAATTAGTCAATAATGTAAATACATGTGAATTCGAATTACATAAAGAATTAACTTTCAAGATTCTTTTGAGCATACGAAAAAATGAAAATCGTTGAGTACTTGCGGTTAGTTGTGAAGGTGGTGGCGGAATCGTGCAAACTTATGAAGGAGAAAGCTAAGGGCGTGCTTGTTTATGAAATATTTCATTCAAAATGAGTTATTTTAGTTAATTAGAGTTAATTTTGAAAAAGGTAGTATGGTTAATTGTTAGTGGGATTTTAAGAATGTATTAAAATAATATTTAAAATAAAATGATTAAAATTGATTTGATGTAAAAGTAAAAGATAAATGATTGGAAATGATTAGAAATAATAGGTAGTTAAAATTATGTGAGTGGATGAATAGTGAATTAAAGTTGATGTGATGTGTAAGAATGATTGGTTTGTATTATTTAATTATATGAGTAATATTAAATATAATGGAGTTGGGTTAAAGTTGAGTTAGATTTTGAGTATGAATTGGATTGAAAATGAAATAATTTATAAAAAAGCATGCCCTAAATAGGCTTCTTAAAGCTGCAGACTTTAGACGGGTTTTGTATTCATTTTTATTGGGCCTCTTAGACCTATTGGGCCATTTTGAAATCTTAGTAATTTTATTCATAAATAAGGGGCGGGGTGGGGCGGGAGGAATTTAAATACCAAAACCTATCTCGTTCGTGAAACGGGGCGAACCTAACCCATTTTGTAAAGGGGCAGGGTTATGCTAACCCAAAGGCTACATGAGGGGATGAGGTGGAACAAATTGTGCTCGAGCCAAATTGTCATCTCTAAATTTGTCTAATTCATACCAAGGTTGTCAAAACCGGACCCAAATTTATATCTCTAAACTAAAATGACCCAAAATCTATTAATTTATATCTTCCAGAACTGTCAAATGAACATATAATTGGAGTGTCATTTTGATAAGTTGTTGTCAAAATATCTAATAATTAGAATGTCCCAAATTTTGTTCATTCTCATCTTTCAAAATTGCGGAGAGTCATATCAGTAAGTTAGTGTTAAATGTCTAATGATTAAAATGTCACAAATTATATTCATTTTCATCTTCCAAATTGGAAAACAAACATGCATGCAAAATGTCTATCAAGAAGATCATATCAAAATGTTTCTTGACATACCACTATAGGAAGTTTAAAGCATGACATCACAAAAGTAGGATTCTCAATTGTAAAAGCTCGCTGGTTCAATCTCATGAATCGAGTACATATTCTCCCAAAATGGCTAAATTGTGGCACAAAACTTTGAATCTGAAGGTGAAAACAAAATAAAGAACTTTTTGTGGAGATCTTGCTTCAAGTTCCTAAGTATTGTTGACCAACTGAAGAAAAAAATATGTGGCAGTGGATCCTATTTGTCATAAGTGTGGTGAGAAAGAAGAGAACATATATAATATATTCTTTAATTGTTGAAGGGCCTCTCTGGTTTGGAAGTTGGCAGGAATTGATTGGGAAAGTGTGAGTGCTTCTCCTGCATCTCTTCAGAACTGGTAAATTTGTCTATGTCAAAGTTCATATGAGAGATCTATTATAGATATAATACATCTCTCTACTTATATTTTGTGGTGGCTGTGGAAGACCATAGACTCCTAGATGTTTAGTAAAGAGTGGAGATTTGAGGTGGAAGTGGTTAAAGGTGCTAAGCTTGAATGGTTGGAGTTTGAAGAAGCAAATGAGAATTTTATGGTCATACTTGCCCCTAATTTTTCTTGTTTGTTTAGGCTGTTGTGATGGTTTTAAAGTGTGTGTTCTTGGTTGCAGTTTGATTGGTTTTTGGTCTGATATGTCATTAGTTAGTAGGCCAACGTTGATGATCTGTTGTCCTGTTGGTTCTCTTTGGTTCTTGTGGGTTGTACTGCTATTTGTGTTTAGTTCTTCCTTTTTTAGTTTGCTCGGTTAGTTTGGCTTTAGGTGCTTTTTTTTTCTTGCTAGATGATGTTTTAGTTGTAAGGCTGTTTTGCCTTTGTTTCACTTGTCTACAGTCTTGTAGATGATGTGTTCAATTCCAGTTGGAACGCCTCTGTATCTTCTTTTAATTTTTATACTAGTTGAAGTTTTACAGAAAAAAAAAATGTCTAATGATTAAAATGTCTAAATTCTATTCATTTGCATATTCCAATTTTTGCAGCCAAATATGGATGCAATTTCGCTTTCCACTTTCGTCTTCCTCTCTATGCTACTTATCTCCACGGGCTTTCGTCAGCTCGATCTCTTACTTTCTCCCTCCATAATCCATATCCCATATACTTCTACCTACTGCGTCTAAAAAGCTAGCTAGATAAAAATGATAAAGATTATCTTGTTAATAACTATCGAAATAGTTTTAGATCTAAATATTTTCAAATTATCAAACTTTTTGTTAGAATTATCCAAATTATATGGAGGAATGATATTCGATGTTGTGGGCACGAGTATAATTTATAGTCGCTAGTGCAAGCATGTCTATCAGGTGTAGTGGGTCATGGTGAGCGCGTCCACACTCTGGAGCTCTGGTGTTCTTCGAGTGCGCTTGAATGGTGCTAGGTCAATGTCGGGCCTTATTGTGTTGCAACCAGCTGCTGTGTACGACCAATGACCATTGGTCTGGACAAGCTACCAGCTGTCACCAACAACAATTCTCAACCGTTTGACATATATTTTTTCACTATATACTTATTTTACACAAATGTTTCCACACTTTTTCTTTAATCGGTCTTTTTGAATTATCACATAAAAGTGTTTAAGTGAAAATATATAAATAAGGCCCGACATTGACCTAGCACCGTTCAAGCGCACTTACATAAAATAAGTGACTGATATATAAATAAATTTTTAATTCGTCTCATAAATTTTACTAATTCATCCAAAAAAAATATTTTGTTTACATAAATGTTGATATAGATGGAAAATTCAATGCAAGGGCGTTTTGATTTTGTAATTAGACCTCTTTTTCATCCTATTACGGCGCCAAACGAAAAATATTCAAAGTTATCCAAAATCCAAATTTCAAGCAACAAATCGAAAAAGGGCGCCTTAATCTTAACCGTCCAATACAAAAATCTCAATCGACGCTCACTATTCATGATCCGCGCCCCACAACCTCAACCAATAAGCTTTCAGCACTAATTCCATATAAATATCCTCGTACGCCCTAGCCTCAAAATCATCCCTCACCAAATTTTTCTGAAGAAATCCCCCACACATATCCCCCCTCTCTCTCTCTGAAAATATGGCACCCAAGGCCGAGAAGAAGCCCGCCGCCGAGAAGAAGCCGGCCGCCGAGAAGGCCCCTGCGGAGAAGAAGCCCAAGGCCGGGAAGAAACTTCCCAAGGAGGGCGGCGCCGCCGGCGACAAGAAGAAGAAGAGGTCGAAGAAGAGCGTTGAGACTTACAAGATCTACATCTTCAAGGTTTTGAAGCAGGTTCACCCGGACATCGGGATCTCGAGCAAGGCCATGGGTATCATGAACAGCTTCATCAACGACATCTTTGAGAAGCTCGCCCAGGAGGCGTCCCGTCTCGCGAGGTACAACAAGAAGCCGACCATAACCTCTCGCGAGATCCAGACCGCCGTGAGGTTGGTGCTTCCTGGGGAGTTGGCTAAGCACGCCGTCTCTGAGGGAACCAAGGCCGTCACAAAGTTCACCAGCTCTTGAGTTAGGGTTTGACTGCGTAGATTTGAAATTAGTTTCTGATTTGGGCGAAGTTTAGTTCCTTTTGTTTTGTTTGGTTGTTTGGTGGTTATGAATTATCTGTGTTGATGTAAAGGCTGTTGATTGTCTACCTTTATGAATCAAAATTGCTGGTTGTGTTTTTCTAAATTCTGTGATTTTGCCATTTACGCATTTGAAAAAAAAGTTCTGGTTTTGTGAATTAAACATTGTGAAATCTAATTCAGGTCATTATTTAACTTAATGGGGACACTGAAACCTTATTTTTTTTAACACAGTTTAGGCCTTCATTTTCATAATTATATCTTCAAAATGAAGACCGTAACTTAAAGCAAGAATCCTAGATAATAGATGGGTATGAATATGATTGATAAAATTGGTATTTAAATAAAAGAAATTAGAGTTGTTAAGCTAGCTTTAATTGCTAGTCCTGATAAATACATTTTTTTTAATTATAGTTTTTGAATGAATTACACAAGGGTTGATTTGTTTAAGGTCATGTGTAAAATCTTAAGGACATCATTTGAGCATGAATTGAACACTCAAAGTCGGGTCAAACTGTCAAAAATCGAGGCAAAAACGTTACGAAATAAAGGCAACTATAATGAGTATTTTGTTTAATAAATTGTCCTCTACTCAAATTTTATACTCCATTAAATTCACTTTAATGGAATATAAAATTTTATATTAGTAATCAAAAACGTAGTATGACTTTTCATTAAACATATACAAAATTTAATTCACACAACTACATAACTTTCATAGAAAAGAAAATAAGAAAATAAGAAAAATAAAAATACTAATCATAATTTAATTCAAGAAAAAATGTTAATTAAAAAAAGAATTCTAAATATTATTAAAAAATATTTTATATACAATATTTATATTTTATATACAATATTTTAATATAACGCCATAGAAAATTTGACATCTCTTAATTAGGTAATGCTTTTTAGTTAAATGACATTAGTAAATAATATTGCACCATAATATTTGGATTGAGAATAAGAAAACATATATATAATTAAAATATGACAACATGATAATGAGATATATTGGCGGTTCTCTTTTCTCTTTCTCTTCCGGAGTATGACTTTTCATTAAATATAATTTATTATTAATAATTTATACAATTAGATATATTGTTTTTTCTTGTAGGTGGATATATATATATTGAAATAGATGACTGGATATTATTAGTTTTATTTCTTAATTATTTGATTTTGTAATTTTAAAATCTAAATTATTGTGTGAATCATTTTTACGTACTCAACATTACATCATTTTGGAATTTGAATGTAATAGTTTTAGGTGGTATGTGAAAACTAATAAAATTGAATGTTGAAAATTTTGAAGGGATAATAAAATTTAATGCAAAAAACTAATAAAATTGAATGTTGAAATTTTTTAAGGAAAAATAAAATTCAAGCAAGATAATTTAACTCTTTGTTCCTCTTATATATATACTACTAGTGTGTATCCCGTGCGATGCACGGGAACAATATTAAATATTATAAATAGACCTCGAGTTTGAGTCACTCAATGGCGCAAGTGGAAACTACTATTGATCCTATTTAAAAAGAGGAAGAAAAAAAATAATTATAAATTAAAGAAGAGGATAAAAAATACTTAATAATTATAAATTAAAGATTCGGGGTCAAACAATGTAAAATTATTTTGTATAAGAGAATATAAAAAAATTTGATCACACACCATTCCAAAATTATTATTATACTTTTTTGTATGGTTAGC
Source organism: Striga asiatica (assembly GCA_008636005.1). Classification (NCBI taxonomy): domain Eukaryota; kingdom Viridiplantae; phylum Streptophyta; class Magnoliopsida; order Lamiales; family Orobanchaceae; genus Striga; species Striga asiatica. Next base: position 1,648,528 of record BKCP01010626.1, on the reverse strand, counting down.
TTATAATATTTGTAAAAATATTAGTAATTAGACCGATGAAAATTAGCTTCTTAAGGTAGATAATGAATTTCTAGTAGTAATTATGAATTGGTTTCTATTTTATTTTATTTTTTCAAATCTCTATAGATAAGGGATGAGACGTGAGACTTATGCACTGAGATTTTGTAACAAAAGAGATAAGCTCGTGTAGATTTATAGTAAAAATAGGAAAAAGAAAAATAAATATTTATTGTCAAACAACGGTTTTGATAAACTAAAAAACAGAAAAAAAAGAAACAAATCTTTACACAATTAATGAACTGATTTTTTTGCTTATTCAGGTTTGTCCAACAATTACTATATGTATGATATATTTAATGATTTTAGCGGGAAAAAGTTTCTAAATTTATAAATAGGTTATTCTTTTTATATAATGATGGATTTCATTTTTTCCGGTTCATGTTTTCCAACGCACGACCTCTTCTAGAGCTTCTCTGCCTAAGAAGCACGCGTCTCGATTCTTATGCCCCGTTTACTGTAGGTGAAGAATCCCCTCCAGTCCATGCAAAAGCTCACTAGTCTCACACGGACAGCTGAAATTAGGGAGAGAAAATATGGGTGTAGTGAGAGGGATTCTGGTGGAGTCCGATTTACTGATATCTCCCTCCGCCGGCGATGCAAACGGAGATGCCGTCCTCCGTCCCGGCGCCGATCTACTGCTGCGCAGGCTTCGCTACTCCAAAATCCCATTCGTAAATGTTTCTTATTCGCCGGTTTTTGTGCCTTTTGGATGTTCATATGCGTATTATGGATTTCTTATCTGTACCGCTGAATTTGTGATTTGAATTGGTTGATTATGGAGATTAATGGTTTGGAATGTCTAATTGAAATGTTTATTTTTTGGAATTGATGCGTTGTTGATGAAGTTGTAGACCCTTCTAGCAGAACGTTTAGGTAATAAATATAGAATTTGGGCTTGCGCCGAATCAACTTTTATTAGGTGAAAGAGAACTTGAGCTCTGAACTTGTTGGATATTCGCGTCGACTGCAATGGCTGTTGGAATTACATATGCAGTTTCGTTGGCACTACCGACGGCTTTCAAATGAAAGCAAATTATTTAGTCCTCCGAATTGTTTGTAGTTTCTTGATAAGGAGGTGAAGGATTTAGCTTGGTTCGTGCTGGTCTTGCGAGCATTTTGGGAATGTGGAATACAAGTCACATTTTCTTTGTTTAGGGAAGCTAACATTTTTATGTAGCCTTCTCTTTTGCATTTTCTTTTGATATAGATTAGTTTTCACGATGCAAGTTATCAAAAATTTTTGCAGGGCATATCCCATGAACCAGGTCCTTCTAGGCCAAAAGTAAGATTCTTTTCCATGCCACTACTTTTTATAGTTATCTCTCAGCTGGGATCATTTTTGTTTTCAACAATGGGGAGCCTTAAAGTTGTTTACCTGTTATAGGAGTGTCTTCTGCAAGAGCTGGCTAATACCTACTGCTGCACTAACGTCTGCTTATCACCAGAGGATGATCTTTCTAGTAAGGTTGCTCATATCTGGGAGGGCAATGGAGGAACTTTCATTTATGTCGTAAGTGGTTGCAAAGCGGATATATACCACAAAGAGGCTGGAGTTGGCTGGTTGAAGGTTATAGTGGGTAATTAGTAATTTGTCATTCTAGAGGAGAAAAGAATGTTTAAGAAAATCACGTTTTTCTATATATTCACGTATTACTTATCCTTTCGAAAGCATGCTCTGTTTCTTGGAGATTTTTACATTTATTTACAGATGATGATTTTTAAACTCTAGTGAGGACCTGCAAAATGTTTAACGTCTTGCATCGTGAGTGAGATGCCTGATAAGCACAAAAAATTGGTAATCACCCAGTTAATAGGTTGTTATCTTTGCCAAGCCGTTGGGACTGGTAGGATAAAACAATTAGAGTATTTAGCCGGATCTTTTTTCTAGAGTGTGTGTCTGTGTTAAAGGATTTACCATCTTATATCTCTCTTCTAATTTACAGGTTCTGCTGAAGAAAATCCATTTAATGGTAGGCCTCAAGGCAAGCTAACTTCCACGTCTTTGATAACTAGAAATGTATCATAGTTCTGATTATTTATGTACCTTTCTGTGCTCTTTGGTTAGGTTTGTTTTAAGCTGTACGATTAATTTTCTGCTAAGTTGAGTTGAAATTTCGTCACAGATCCCGGATATGATGTTGCAACTGGGACATCAAACATCTTTATCCAGAAACTTGAAGAGCTGCTGTTGTTGATCTGCAGTTTGAATAAAAAGGTATTTGCATTTGTTTCTTATATGTCACTGCCTCTATTGTTCTTTGTAGTTTTTGGATGTTGCTTCTGCTATGATATATTTAGTTTTTAATTCATGTGAACTGTTTTAGACCTTGGTCTGAAATTCATCCTTTAACAACATCGTTAAAATTGTGGAGTTGAATGTTTCTCATGAGATCATTGTTTGATGAACTGCTGTTGTAATATCCCAGTAAATTTTATTCCACACTCGAAACTAACTATACAATCTTATCGGAGTATTTATCATGCCGCAGAACTTTGACCATAACGATGTATCTGCATTTTACGAATCCATTATACATATTCAGCTTCCATCCCGAGCCTTACTTTTCTATGCAGAAACACAATTTGGAAGTTGCCTTTGTGACGTTTCATTTATGTGATGTGCTGCGTTACCTGCTTGTTTGTATCCCTTAATTGAGTTGTTCAGCCCAACAATCTCCCAAAAAAGATTCATCTTCCGTTGTTTTAACGCAGGCAATGCATGGCGAGGGCTTGATAGTGGGCTACGTGATGAAGCCTTCTCGAGAAGAAGATTTTGCAAAGGTAATAATTTAATACTACACAAAGTATTTCCTGCGTGACGCATGATATTGTCATCCCTTCGGTGACACCGTTTATGCCCTCTTGCATTTAATAGGTTAAACCTACCTCTTTTTGGTACTAGCTGCATTATTGTTATGATATCCACTTTTATATTTCACTTAAACTAGTGATAATAACCTCAAAGATTAACATGAACAATCACTTGACTGTAATGGCAGAGGCCGTTTAACTTTCAAAGTGAGGAGTAAAATTGCAGGTGGCTCAAGATTGTGTATGCAATTGCCTGAAGTAATGGAGTAGACTTCAGTCTATGCACCTGTCGTTATCTTTATCATTGTTGTGCTGTACCGGGTTTCTCTCTTATCAATATTAACTGATCTTAGTGCTTCTGGAGTACTGTTATTTTGTTTTGCTCATGTTTGGACATGAATTGTTTCATGCTGTTCTAATCTCTTGCATTACAGCTTGTCCGCTACCCTATAGGCACATCTGTGGCTTTCTGGATCATGAAATATCACATTCTTATGAGAAATCACAAATTCTTACACGACTTCTTATTTTGCAGAGAGGCGCCTTTCCATTGCGTCCAACACAAAATGGGCTGATGTTTTTGCCCCTTCAGTATGAACTTCCCTTAACACACCAGTTAAAACTAGTTGATGCAGTTCTTCATAAGGCAACAGATGAAATCTTGGCTGTTGACATGTGTAGTCCTTCAGAATTAAGTGAAAAAGTCACGTTTACAAGTAATCTACAAGAGTTGCAAAAGTAAATCTAAACTTCCACTTTGTTTCCCTTGTCATTATTGTGTTTTCTGTTTACCATTGGAAACCAGTTCAATAAGCGTGTAAGAATGTGCCGGGATCTTGGTATTAGTTTCCTTATTGTGCAACGTGAATTTTGCCTTTCATGTATAACTTCCTGTTCTGCCAATACTCCGTAGATCTTAAATTCAAGTTGATGAATCTTGAACCCTTTTAAGAAAATTTAGGTTTTTATGTCTTTTGAACTGAGTGATACAGAAGCTTGTAATCTTACCTCATTTGAACGGAGAGTGTTATCTGCATGCACTATCTAGATAAAATATTGCTGACCGCTAAACTCTCATAATGTGTGGGCTATTATTTCTCATATGACTTTCCATGATATGAGGTGGATACTTAAGAGAATTTGGGACCAACTTTTAAAGATTATATTCTTTTACAAAATGGTAATATCGTAAATTGGCTCCTGGATATAAAGTAGATCTAATAGAGCTTTATAAAATGATGTTTTGTGTACTTTTTGGAAAATTTAGTTATGTGATTATATGTTGCGTTTAACCTGCAGTAGTCCTTTGCTATATTTATCTCTGGGGATACGTAGTACTCTGCATTGATAAAATTAAGTTGGTATCCAAATAATTTTTGCTATAGTGAGGGGGTCTTTACTTTCCCTTTACTTGTTTTGCCTTTTTCATTTTGATATTAAGACGTGTTACTTGTCTTTGCGTTGTTTCTTTCTCTGACTTCTGCTTCCTTTTGTACATTGTACAAGTTACTAGAGGCAAACTGTACTGAATAAAAAAATTGCAAACTTTAGTATGTAGTCAAAAGTTGTGTTCTGTTGTGTCGAATCTCGAATTATTTGTTGGATAATCAGAATCTTTTTGTTGACTTATGCAGTTATGATTTGCAGGTGTATGAAATCACAGCCTGTTTGTTGCGTAATCGACCCAATTAGTAACATATCCCCTATACTTGATCGTCTGGAAATCCAGCAGATTCTAATTGGCTTGGAAGCTCTCAACATCCATGGCCGTTCGAAAATAAGAGCTCCCCATTTTCTCAAGGTCAGTTATCATAGAGTATATCTTTCTTACGATGACATACTCTCATCGAGTTTATTGTTTGGGAAGAATCTGTGTACAGTTTGGTTGCTATATTTAATGAGAGTTTAAATGCAGTATGTATTATATATCTCTGGAAATTCATTGATTGAAACTTAAGTAGGGAGTTGGTCAAAGGCGATGTATGAATCAGCTTCACCTATGGGACCAATTCTTGTCCTATTTTCTGGATATCAGATTTGGTATCTAATTCTGACATAAATGGCTATTTCCGATTCCAATGGACTAGAGGAAATAACAGAAGGAAAGCAACATATTCTGGGGTAAAAAAAAGAAATGTTTGTTTTTGTAGCAACAGTAGCTATGATATGTTTGTTCTTCCAGAATCTTAAAGCGTTATCAGGAGTTTCCGTTACAGTTGAACCTCAGATTGCAGGTTGATAGCTTCCATCAGCCGTATTTGGAGCAGAGGCTAGCAGAAGCAAAGTTGTCTTTACCTAATATAGTGAAACCTCAAGTTGCATGCGGTGTATCTAATGCTCACAGTATGGTAGGCACCTTCTTTTGAAGTCTGGATTTTGTGTAGGCTTGAAACTCTTCAAATTTTCATCTTGTTAGCAACCAATATAACAATTAGATTATCTAAAGTTTCTGTTTGCTGTAAAAAATTAGTCCCAGATAGTTGATTGTCGAATTTAGTTAGAATCTGTTGACGGGCAAAAAGGAAATATAAGCAAGACGGGCATGCTTCATTAAAATTTGTTTTCTAGGCATTATCAAGAAAATACTGTTTCATTTTGTTGATTCTGCAGCCTCCCGTGCTTGAACAAACTATTATATTTGGTTTTCCCTCAGCTTTTTGTGGAAACCTACTTATAAGCTCTACATCTGAGATCATTGCACAGCTACTCAACATTGCAACTATTCATTACTGGCAACTGTAGCACCATTCTAAATTGCTAATATCTTAAATGTAGCTTTAATTATAGAAAGCATGAAGTATAAGTAAAGATTACGCCCTGCAGTGTTTTAGAAATAAATCATAATTAAATAAGGTTATATTTTTTAACAATGATTTGATATATTTGGCAGGCAATTGTTTTTAAAGTGGACCAATACAAGGATCTCAATGTTCCTCTTCCAGCAGTTGTTCAGGTAAGGGACTTATGGTTAAATCGGAGGGTTCATTTTACGCATGATTGGTAAGTTTGAGGACTGGTTTCTTACATGGTTGGCATTTGCCGTGTTCAGTTGGTGAAGTTGAAGAGCAGACTTCATTTTTATGTCTGTGTACCTTGTTAAACCATTCACACTCCCCCAATTCATTTTCATTTTTCTGTAATATCTTTTAACTGTTGTCTTCAACTGTGATGATGAAAGTGAAAGAAATAAAAGTTTGTCCAATCACAGCAAAACCTTTTTCTCCTGCAGGAATATGTTGATCATTCATCTTTGATTTACAAATTCTATGCCTTGGGCAGCAAGGTCTTTTATGCTGTAAAAAAGTCGATTCCCAATACTGATATCTTAATGAACTTATTTGCGGACAAGGGATCGAAACCTTTACACTTTGACAGGTACTTACACCTTTCCAATCTTAAGCATTATGCTTCTACATAATTGATAATCATTTTCCCATATGGCATTCCGAAAATGAACTAATATAATTCTTTGTTTTGCAGCCTAAAATCTCTACCTGTTGCTACAGAACAACTCAGTGCTAGTAACCATCAGCTTGATCTTGATCTTGTTAATGATGCTGCCAACTGGCTTAGAAGAACACTCGACCTTACAATATTCGGCTTTGATGCTGTTGTGAGTAAATTATTTTATTTTGTTCGGAACAACTATTTTTCTTTCGTCCTATTCGCAATTCGACATGTTAGCATATCCGTATTGTTTTTGTCCAAAATGGGAGTATAGAAAAGTGACTTGACAGACTGGAATTTTTACAGTTAGTAAAAGTGCATAGTGAAACTCGATTGTTATGATTAATGTCCCCATGTGTGTTAGCCAACTTCAGTGTAAAAACAGTACCACAACTGGTGGATTAGGTCCCCAGTTCTACCCTATTCTTTGGCATGAATAAAGCACTAATAATCATACGATTATGCATAAAAGAAATTTTATTTAATTACATCTAGTTCTATTTCATGTTTCTCTAGCCTGCTGAAAATTTTATCTAATTTTATCTTTTCCGTAAACTTCAGATTCAAGAAGGCACTGGCGACCATGTAATCGTAGACGTGAATTACCTGCCATCGTTCAAGGAAGTTGCTGATGGTGTCGCTCTACCTGCCTTTTGGGATGCTTTGAGTGAAAAGATAGCTTCTGAAAAGAATAAACAATCGAATGAAAGTGAAACCTCTTAAGTTTTCTGTTTTCTCTATTTTTGTGATCAATGCAGCAGACACTTTTCATCTGAACTTGGAGTGTTCTCTTTTATTATCTTTGATAACAATTTTCTCATTATGAAGTATTGATGTAAGATTTTATAATGGTAGTTGTGAAGGAATGTTTAATAACACACGTTGTCACTCGTCTATAGTTGACCATAATTCAACACCTTTCAGTCAATACATTCATAACTCATTACCTTACTCTTAAAGAGAATTTTGTTAGTTCCACAAGCATATGAAAAACACGACCATAATTCAACACCTCTCAGTCAATACATTCATAACTCATTACCTTACTCTTAAAGGGAATTTTGTTAGTTCCACAAGCATATGAAAAACATGGAAATGCTCGTACATTAAGATGTGTTTATCGGCCACATGTCAAGATCTCATCTCGTGATTTTTGAATACCATACTCGTAATGTATAGTATGCTTATCTATCGCTATATAGTTTTCTGCCACATCAGCTGGTGAGCATATTATGATTGCATATTAAAATCATGTATTGTCAACTAAACTCATTTTTATTTACATCATATAAGAATCACTATACATATACTTTAATTCAAGTTCTCAGACAAAAGTCACAAAACTGTATAGCAGACAGTAAGCTTCAGGGCATCTTTGGCTACTCCTGTTCTAGTACAAGCTACAAAAACATCAGAAAGAGAAATAAATCAATAATACAACAAAAGATTGACAAAAAAACTATCCATTTGTTGGATCCTTATATACTGTCTTCTTGTTGAGCTCATTCAGTAGCTTCTGTGAGAAAAAGAGAAGAAAACAGAATGAGTAAGAGACTATTGTTTTTAGGTTAACTTAAAACATGCTAACTGCTTATTTGTTTATATAAATTTTTGTTCCACAAAAATAGTTTCTTGGCTGTTATGACTTATGATCATACCAGATAGGTTGTCTGGTAGAGATGCTGTACTCAGACAGGCTTTTGGTGTGCTATATTTAAGTTTTACTTTAGGCTCACTCTTCATTACCTGCACAAACTTTTCAAAGTCAATATACATGCTTCAAATCACGGGCGAAGATCGAAACCAAACAGCCAGGTTTCGAAAATTCTACGCTCCATCTCTTCCATCTTTCGAGTCCTTACTTGAGAATCACTTTCCATTATCACTCAAACAAAAGCAATTCCTGTTTTACTTTTACTGACCTTATTACGATCCGCAGAAACTCGACCTACGGAAAAACGGGCCATGCCATCCACAAGAAACTGCCCCATATTCTCCTCAGCAAACTCCCTCAGCCTAATAAGCTCCGGCAAGACAACTTTACCGAGATCCGGACGATCTTTCCTCCTCATCTCCGCACACCTCAGGCCCAATCTCACAAGCCTCATGGCCTCCTCTTCGGGCCAATCCGGCACATCCAGGTCCAAAACCTCCTTCAAAGCCCGCCGCTCGACAGCCCGGCCCACATGGTGAGCCAACCCCATAGCTGGCTTAGCTGTCAGCAGCTGCAAAAGTATAATCCCGAACGAGTAAAGGTCCGATTTGACCCCAAGCATGCCTGTCTGCTGATACTCTGGGTCAATATAGCAGAATGTCCCGGCAGCTGATGTCATGCGGAGGTGGACAGAGTCCTCGCTGGCGGCATAGGAAGGCTGGACGAGACGGGCCAGGCCCACATCACCGATTTTTGGCACAAAGTTGTGGTCGAGGAGGATGTTACCGGGCTTGAGGTCTCGATGGACCAAAGGCTCGGGCTTGGCCTGGTGGAGGAAATGGAGCCCCGTTGCAACTTCGGCGGCTATGCAGAATCGGAGCTGCCAGGTCAGCGGAGGTCTGCCAGAGTGGCGGAAGAGACGGTCCTCGAGGCTGCCGTTCGACATGTACTCGTATACAAGGCAGCCGTACTCGGGGCATGCGCCGAGGAGGAGTACCATGTTCGGGTGCCTCATGCAGCTCAAGATCTCGACCTGATAAAAAATGAAAAAAAAAAGAGAAAAATCGGTTTATAATACGTCTAATTTTGAGCTCGTACGTGAGATAATTGTGGTGTGCTGGCTGTCTTAGGCTATGTTTGGTAAACCTAGCTGATAAGCTAGCTTATAGCTTTTTAAGTGAATTTCGAGCTCATAACTGATATAGCTTATGAGGCTGAAAATCTAGGTTATATGATAAAAGTGTTTGATAAAATTAACTTAGAATAAAAATTTCAATGGACTTATTTGAAAAACTACCCAAGGAAGGAAGCTTATGAGATAAGTTCGAGCTTTTTACAAAAGCTCGTCTTACCAGACCAAGCTTATTTAAATACAAGAAACTTATAAGCTAATCATATAAGCTATAAGCTAGCTTATATGCTTACCAAACACAGCCTTAGGTCTCAATATGCAAGGAAATGTAGGTAATTTTGGGGTCTCATTCCAGCCTTAAATCTTTCGATAGAGTCAAATTGTTGAGGAAAGATATTTAAGGAGAAAAATATGCATGCACAAGTAGAAATCGTTCATAACCGAGCTTTTGTTTTTTACCGACCTCTTGATTAAACTGCGACCTTCCCTGAACGGCATCTGGCCGGAGGACCTTAACGGCAACTGGTGTATGGTCCAGGTGGCACTTGTACACTGGGCCATAGCCACCTTCCCCAACTTTAAGCTTCTCAGAAAAAAACTCGGTGGCTTTCTCGATCTCATCTGTAGTGTACCTTCTGTATCTCATGGCCAACGGACTCTGAGCCCTCTCGTCTGAGACCTTCGTCTCGGAACTCACTCTCTTTTGGGACTCATTTTCTGCTGCTCTTTGCGCATTTTCCAAGGCCGCTTTGTACTTGGCTTTCTCTTGCTCGGCAGTTAGACGGGCCGATTCCTCGGCTAGACGGGCCTCTTCTAGCCTTCGTTCTTCCTCCTCTCGCCACCTGTGAAGCTCCATTGCCTGCTTTTATTTTAACATTTTGTTAAATCATTTTTCTTGTAGTAGTTGTGTAGAACTTTTGAACTCAGAGATTTTTTTTACCTTTTGTTCTGCTGTTAGAGCTGCTTTACATGCTGTGCTGTACATTTCCATGGTCCTCTGCAGCTCAAGCTTCAGCCTTCTCATTTCAGCTTGAGCATCGTCCTGCATCGGATATTCTTAAAAAAAAAAAAA
>BKCP01010626.1:1617644-1638101 GCA_008636005.1 Striga asiatica | reverse complement strand
AAACAGAATATATCTTTACAACTTGAGTTTTGGACTGTTTCTCTTCTTGAAATGTTTTGCTCGTTTTGTCGTTTGAATAATATAGAAAATGATAGATTGTACGAGGGAGAGAATTAACCAACCTCTCATGCTTGGTGTGCGCTTGGACAGATTATCGGCATTTAAAGTTTCGGTTTTGTTTGCCTGTTCCTCTATTTGCTGTATTTGTGCTAAGAGAGGGGACACAAATGGCGCCAGGCGGGATGCATTCCTGACAAAAGATATCTTTGTTTTCGAGATGACGTAAACCGTGCAGAAATCGGGTGCTGCTTTTGATGCCTTAGTCGGTATGTCCACTGTCTTCATTCTCCTGCCGTAAAAAACAACCGTTATATATTAACTAAACCGAAACACGAAAAATATATCTCAATGGTTGGTTTTTTTTATTATTATTTTTTTCTGTAATTAGAAGAAACAATACAAACAGATCACACATTGGTAATGCTACATAATACGAATAATATATATATATTTTTTTTTTCGTTCGCATAAGTTTGAACTAAGGCAGAGAATTAGGAAGATTTGTTAACTTGATAAATCCATGGTGAGACGCGCCAAGAACCAGATTCTCGATTGCAGCATGAGCCATACATTCTGCTATTGCTTTTGCTATGTCCGTATCTTCCAAGACGACATCTAAACATTGTATCTGTTGAAAAAAAAAAACAAAAATAAAAAGGTGATATAAATAAGATCAATCCATCAGATTCTTGTACGCGTGAAGTCAGCTTACATCTTTACGAGTACAATAGCAATGAAAGGTGAGCAATAGCTCTTTCGTCTGCTTCTCAAGCACATTCTTTTGAGCATTTTTCGCGCCATTGAGACCATTGACCACGTATTTTCCAACTGCAGTCACCAAAATCGAAACTTGTTATTCCTCATGCAAAAAATTTCAGGCTGTCTGAAAATGCATTTTTACCGAACAAAATAAGGATGAATTAAAGGACTGGCTTTCTTACACGATGGCATTACGGAATGCGATCTTTGGATGACGTGGATAAGAATAACGGTTTGGCCTCTGGTGACGAGATTCTCGCAAGCCCATTTGAGAGCGTTTTGGCTTCCTTTGTCTTTATCGATGGCCACGGCAACTAGGCCGTTCCTTCCTCCTCGTCTTCCCCTGTTACTATTTGAACTTGAAAGCCACATTTTTGTTTCACCCATTCACAAATTTTATCTTTGTTTTGTTTCTTGATATATTACTTAATTTTTATTTTTTGGGGAGAATACTTTCATGCATCATGTTTCTGGGAGAAGTTTCTTGTTGGTAAAACAGTCATGTTTTTTTCTTTCTTTTCTTTTCTTATCTGTTTTTTCATTTTGTTATCTTATTGGTCTCTAAATTTAGGAAATTTTGTTGGTTCAGATGTTTGGAACCATTAGAGGAAAAGTCAGCAAATGGAGCACCTAAAATCTCTCAGTTTTCTAGTGGAAATCCCTGAACAGATAATTAGTACAAATATAAAAATAAAAATAAAAATGAATGAATTGAATAAACAAACACAAAAAAAAAAGAAAAAGAAAAAAACAGTAATCATTTATTTCATATACAGTCACTTTGTGCTATCTTTAGATTGATATAATCTGAGTAGATTAACTGTTACATTTGTCCTTATGGCTAATTCTTTTGTCTCTTACTCCAAACATGATAACTACTAAACTATTAAATAACTACTACTACATAATAACCAATTCACCTGAACATTTGGATCTTCTGCAGTAGCTCACCTTAGAAGAACAAGTCTACTAAACTAATAATCCTCCAACTTTTGAGGGTAATAACAAGTCCCCTGCTTCTCACTTCCACAATTTTCCTCTTTGTAAGAACCTTACTTTGAAAAGACAAATGGAAGATATTTTCGGCCAAATCGAATGCCGGACAAAGTCCGATTCCGTCGTGATGCGGATCCTCCGGTCAGCCATGGACGAGGCCCACGAGAAGCTCCAGTCAAGAGACGGGCCCATCCAATTCCTCCACGACCGCTCCACATTCTACGAGCTGGCAGCCATTTTAGTCGAGGGCGGCCTCTCCATCGTCCGAGACGAGAAAACCGATGACATGGCAGCCAACTGCAACAAAATCCACTCCGACCTAACCGAGATCAAATCCTGGCTGGCGGGCCGCATTCAGGACATGCGCCACCTCATCCTCGAAAAGGATCGCGAGTTAACCGACCTGTCTGAAAAATCGCTCGAGCTGAAAGAAAGAGAGGCCGCTTGCCGAGCTGAAAACGAAGATATTTTCAGGCTGAAAGACTCGGTCGACCAGCAGGTTTCGAGCATGAAGCAGAAGCTCGACGAGGAGAGACGAGCTCTGATAATCGAGAGGCGGAACAAGAAGACGCGCGTCTCGAGCCCGAATCTCAGTTTCGAGTTCTTGGATAAGGAAAGAAACGGGAGCCCGATTTTCAAAGACGATGTTGATTTTGATATTGATATTGACATTCCGGGAATGAACGTGAAGAAGCCGAACAATCAGAACGTGCTGATTAGGAAAATGAGTTCGGATATCGATATATTGAAAGAGACGTTGGATCTCGCGTTCGGGAGAATCGGGACTATCCCGTTTGAAAATCAGTGGGCTTGCTCGGTGGAGAGGGACGTCGAGTTGACTTTGGTCAGAGGCTTTCTTGATGACCTCAGGCGAGGGCCTTTGGCGGGCCCGAATGATTGGATGGAGTTTGTTGACGAGTTGAGGAATTTGTGCCGTGAGCTTCGGGATTATGTTAAGACGAACGATATGCATGAAAAACGGCGGCCCGTTATTGCCAGGAGCTCGAGTGAGCCTGTATCGGATATCGAGTTCACAGGAGATAATAATAGTGATTTTGATGAGGTTGATGGGAAAAAGCACGTGGCCAAAATGAAAAAGAATTTCGAGTCGATTATTAAGAAACAGGTCGAAGAGTTGAGCCGGTTGAAACGTGAAGGTGGGGAAGGGTCGTTTTCTAGGATTGGGAGAGAGAAAGGCGGTAGCAGGCTCGAGAGAAGGATCCGAGATGCTATTATGAGACTCGAGAATTTGACCAAAAGGGACCAATTGAAGAAGAGTAGAAGTTTTAACTTTAAGCCTACTGATCATGTAAGAGCAAACAGAAGCTCGATTAATGAAGTCAAGAGATTGAAATTCGAGGTTGAAAGAGTAAAAGAAGAGAGAGATGAGCTGTTTTTCGAGAATTTCGTGATGCAAGATACTTACCGGGTTCTTTTACGATGCGTGACGAGCGATTTTAGGGAGATTTTCGAAGCTTGTACTTCCGAAAAAGACGATTTTGCCACCGAGTGTCTTCTCCGGGATGACATCTACCGGTTTCTCATTCTCGAGGCCGCGAAGGACTCGTGCGTAGCCGAAAATCAAGAAAATGTGTCGAATGCCGATATTTTCCGAGAGGGAAGCTTGATAAGAAAGTTCGACTCGTTGCTCAAGTGTTTGGAGGCCGAGGAGGATCTCATGCTGAGGGCAAATTCGGAAATAAAAGAGCACAATGTGAGCAACAGCTTGGTGATATTGAACTGTGAGGAGATTGATGAGCGAGACGCGATCGAGTGGCTGATAACTGATGATGAGTGCACGTTTATTTCGGTCAGCGAGAAGCTCGAGCGAGCCCTGCAACAACTGTACACGAGCAAGGAGTTGTTGGTCGAGTTGGAGCAGAGCTTGAAAGTGTCTGAGGAATCGGAAGAGTTTTGCTGTCGAGGACTGTCGAGTGATGTGGAGTGTGGAAAGGGCAGTTCGGTAATTTCGTACAATGGTGTTCTGGGGAATATTGTGGAATTACTAGGGGTGGTTGGCAATTTTGAGCATGCTTTGGGGGAGAATGTGGAGAGCAAATGCTTAAGGTATCTATCTGAGTTACTGAGTATTGTTTATTTGCTTCTGTTTGGTATATTCTGTGATATGAGATTTGTGGTAATGATGAAAGTACCCCGAGATTTAGCTTAATTATGAACAAAAGGTCCGGTTATAGGTGCGATTTTGTGAAGTTGAAATTCATGTCGGGAGGTCATTTCTAATATTGAAGGATAACTGGGGTTCTTTCTGTAACTAGGCTAAAATTCTTCGGTAGCATTTGCAATTTTCGAAAGATAATTCACGATATTTCGAATCGTGCAGAAAGTCAGTGGTACTTCGTGAAAAACTAGCGATTGACAGATTTTTTTTTTTAACTCTTCTTGTTTACACGTTCAGGATACAATCATTGAAACACGACGTGGAATTACTAGCCGAGACCGTGAATTCGGTTGGAAAGCAAAAGTTGCTCTACAAGAAGGCATTTGTTTCGAGATGCCAGAGCCTGATGTTAGCAGAAGCTGAGGTATCTAAAAGCTTGATACTTCAAACCAATTTTTTCGACAAAAATGCAAACAATGTGAAGTCGTACTTTTGGACTACCTAACTAATTTCGACCCGTTTGGGCAACTAACAGCAACCTTTATATTTAGAATTTGATCTTCTGCTTGATATCCTTTAAAATGTGATGAAGTGTATGTATGTTGTATTTTTTTGCAGGTTGATTTACTAGGGGATCAAGTGGAAACACTTCTATGCCTTCTTGAGAGGATATATTTTGAGCTGAACCAAAATGCAAAAGTTTTTTCTGCTTACTTTCAGGTAATTGTTACTATTTTTCTTTGAATATCAATGAAATTTTAGTAAAACATAACTCTCTTCATTTCCTTTTCTCATAACAGTGTATTGGTATGGTTGCAGGTTTATGATACATTGAAGTTGATAAAGAGAGAGTTGAAAGATGGAAGGCCTTGTAGACCAAAATCTTGATTTAAAAAAAAAAGAAAAAAAAAAGTGTAATTATTGACAATTATAAAAATTTATATATGTATACCATATATGAAAAGAAATATACTACTTTGACAAAGACAATATTATATTTACATTAACATAAAGATGAAATTTTTTGTCATTAGAGGATAATAATAACTCAATGACAAAGCTGATAATTACAAATTACAAACCCTGAAGAAGAATTGCTACAAGAAAAGTGAAAAAACAATTATTAATGACTGCTACACAATATGAACTTGTATGGTGATTTTAATTTTCAGGGAAACAAAAAAGAGAAATCTTGAAAAATCTGTTCGGCCACAATCGCGCAAGCAAATAGTCCTGCACCAACGAGTGCTGGCCTTGCTGTCAATATTGGCGTTCGTTCGATTTTTCGGCCTAATCGCTTCTCGTTCATGGCCCACGCCATGGCTGGAGGAAGAACTCCATATAACACTGTCATGCAGTAGCCTCCCTGCAGTTTCATGCAGTCCAAATTTTATTTTTGTTAAAACTAATGACAAAATTTTAACGAATATAAGAGTAATGTAAAGCTTACAGCAATTTCTGTGGCGGTGGAGAATGCATCTGGTACAGTTGTCGACACGAGAAGTGAAGGTACAACTGCCATTGCCATTGCTGTTACACTAGATTTATTTCTCTCCCACCAATTGCTGATGTCAGCAGATGAGTTCGATTTCTGGTAAAAAAAAAAATATTGCAAAATTACCAAGAATCGGATAATAAGAGAAACCGCGTGCCTTCAGTTATGGGTTTGCAGTAGGCTTTTACCTCACGAAGCCGTGCTGATGGAAAATCCGAGGAAAGAATATTGAGTTGCTCTTTGAAAAACTCCGAGAAGCCCAAAAGTGTGCCGAGTAATGAAGTCCCGACTGCAAGAAGCGAAAATGCCTCGACCATAAACGGGACTCCTCCCCATCTCACACTGTTTAAGTAGAACATTTTTGTAAAATTGTCATAAAGATGTGTAAAAACCTCAGTTTTTTGCATTTCCCTCTCATGCACTCGAACAATAAGTTAAATGAGGCTGAAAGTTGGAAACTTTAAAGAGCCATTGGACTAGTTTACGCTGCACATTTCACAACCAAATAACGATCTTTTACATAACCATGCACGAAAATACATTAAGGCTAGGTATTTTTATGTTTTTGTCCTCATTTCATCTTATGTAGAAGCAGAAATATTTTGTTAGCAGTAAAAGAGAAAGCAAACTGACTTTAAAAGCAACTCAATTGGATCAGAAGTTTGATCAGCTTGGGTGGAAAGGCCAATAGCTATGGCCTCCCAAATAAGAATTGCTACCAATGGCACCACACTCCCGATGAAAACCGAAGCCCTTATACGCGAAAGATCATTATCCAAATACGCACATAAAACTGCAAAAGAAAAGGCATCAAATGTACATATTTGACAATTTCAGACACTTCAGTTTCCATGCATATGATAAAATGCTGAAGGGAAGATGAATATTTTCATTTTTTTAGATCTTTTTATAGAAAAAAATTGACCTGGAGCTAAGTCGTGATAAACCAACGTGAATATCATTACTGGAAAAGTTTCCGGAACTTTTCCCCAGTCACAATGGCTTCCCTCGAAGCTAGACCAACCTCCGAACACCACGGCTAGAGCCTCGATTGATATGAGCAGACCTGTTTTTGATCATTTATTCTGAGTCAGTAACTCCGATAACTCAGAAAACCACCTTTTGCAAATTTAAAAAAAAAAGAGCAGTTTTTTCCTTTTTGGTGTTTTAAATGGAATCTCTTCTTCTGATTCTGCATGAGCTTTAGGTTTCTGAAGTTGGTTTTCAAGGAGCTTATAAAAAACTCATCTTTCTGCTAGAAAGTAGAAGTAATTCACGATTTTTTATTTTTTATATTTTCTGAAATGTTGAATATATAAGCTCGAAAATTAACCACATGAAAAGAGTCTGATGGAAAATTTGGAAAGTGTTTTATCGATGGGTGAAGTGAAATGAGAAGCAGCACAAAGAATCAAATTTACCTTGGCTTCGCAATTATAACTAGATGAAGCAATATCAGAAGTAGAAACCAAGCTGCCATTTTCAAATATTAAAATGTCATTTACCAAAGAATCACCTTTTTCCCCCCCTTCTTTACTTGTTTCATTGTCTTGTTGTGCCCAAAAACACTACCAATTTTCGAAGCACTCTGTTATGAAATTATTAACATAAAAACACTACCAATTTTACACTCTTGATTACTTTTAAACTCTATTTCGATGCATCCATTCGCTTTAAAGGTCAAATTTCTCACAAACACTAGAGTCACTACTATCAAAGAGTCATACCAAACAAAATGTACCTATCATGATCACAGTTAGCCACTGGTTCACTCGATCAGTTGCTCGTATTCCTCCCACAGAAATCAGAGCTGTAAATAACAACGCAAATAAAGCTCCACAAATCGGCTCCGGAAAGAAGCCAATCAAACGATGTATGATCTCGCCCGATTTGGAACAGTAGGCTATCACACAAGTGTAACCTAAGAGTACATATGTCATGGTTGCTAAGGCCCCACCAAATTCTCCAAGTGTCTCCTGGGACATGGTTCTAATAGACATTACCTCTAATGTGTCGTCTTTGTTTTCTTTGTATTTCTTCTTCTTTTGTAAGCCGACGTTGATTTCTACTAGCAACAGAGCTTCGATTAACAGAAATGCCCAACACATTGTCAATGATACTGAACTTGGAAATAGTCCCTAACAAAAACAAATTGAAGGAGAAAAAAAATTTATCTATTTATCTAGTTAAATCAACTATTGATTTTTCATTTATTAAATAAAAAACTGATAAGACAAGAAATTGCATCAGGTATCAAGATTGCAAAAGCTCATCAAGTTTTGTGACTGAAAATTGCATGAATCAGGAAACAAGAAATGCATAAAACTATTATTATGAGATCCACATAGCTACTTCAGATACTTATAAGAAAAGTGAAAATTGCCTAGTCTCTCATGTTTACATAACCAAATTTACGATTAATCAAGAAAACAGTCAAATAGATGGCCTTTGAGCTTTAAGCGCTGCTTCCACAGAAAATACCCCTTTACTCTACTGATGCAACTCCAAGAAAAGAATAAACATCTTGAGACATAATTGAGGTTTTCTTTCCAAAAGCAACAGATTGCACCTTAAAACATTTCTTGAGAATATGACTTACAGCCTCAACTCATTATCACACCAAAAAATGCCAACACAAACTCTCTATTATCATCTTCCCCAACCTTGTTCTTGTCTTATATCAGGTGAAAACAGAAAAGAAACAAAAAAGCTTGAATCATTTTTACAGACAGAGAAAGGGAGAGGTCAAGTAGGTGAAAACTGAAAAGAAACAGACATAAAGATAGAATCTTTTTGTGTGAACCTTGTTCTTGTCTTATAAAGAGATGCCTTATTTTCAGCTTTTCCAAACTTTGCTTATCAGGTGAATACTGAAAGAAACAGACAAAAAGATAGAATCTTTTCAATTTTTAATTTTTGGGGAGAAAGAAGTTACTACCGCTGGAGAAGTTTTGCTTGGAAGAGCAAGAATCCCAGAGCCAATACTTGTCCCAATAACAAGAGCAACTGCACCACCAAAACTTCCCCTATTTCTGCAATTTTTCACACCCTTATTACCATTTTTGTCACCTTTCATTCCGACAATGAGAAATTTATTTTTCTTTGCTTCTAAAATATTCCAACTGAGTGATTGTTTCGATCTCGACTGAGAATAATAGCTGAAGCCACGGCCAAACTGAAGGCTGTTGAAAAGAGCAAAAATAAAGATTCAGACAAGTAGAATTTCAAGTTCTTTAAAACCAATCAATCAGTTGATTGCATCAAAAGAAAATGGTTGAATTTACATTTTGGGGTCGAAGCATTTTGTATGCAGAGAAAGCCATGAGGGGTTTGGAGCTTTTGAATGATGGTGAGCAGAAAAACTCAGGCAATGGATGTTCATCAGAGTGTACGGAGAGTGAGAAAGTGGAAGTCCAGCCCAAGAATCTGGGAAGAAATATTGATGATTGATTCATTTGTGGGCAACAATTAAACCAGGAAATAAATTTTGTTTTTTTCCTCATTTTTCCTTTTTTNCACGGGCGGGTTGTATGTTAAAACTTTTTTTTTTTAAAAAAAAAACTTTATTCCAAGAATGTATTAGCCCGTTGACTCGTTTATATTAATATAATAATATTTTAAAACATGTATTTATTTTTTGATACATAAATAATAATCTTACTTATTATTATTCATCATAATACTTAAATATTATTTTATTATAAAATTTAATTTCATATAGTTTCATTTTTATTAGTTATAGCACTTATAAAAGTAGTATTTTTTAATATAATGATAAGTATTTAATTTACATTCATATTATTTATTGATGCAATTAATTTAAAAATATTTAAACAATTTTAAAATAAGCATTATGTCATATATGCATTCTATCCAATTTTTAAAATTTATCATATCTCATAATAATTAAAATTAAAATCATATAAATACGATTTCATGCCAATATTAAATATATTAAACCTAACAATTTATTTGTTCCTTGTCAGTAGATAATTTTTTATGATGTGGTACAAGATTATATAGAAATTAGATAAAATGGAATGTAACCAAAAACATATATTTTCGTTTATGCTTGAATTTAATTTTTTTCCAAAATTTTCAAAAACACATTTAAGCGGCATATTTCAAAAATTTTCAAAATATTACTATGTTTAGTAAATATTCAGGCCGAATTTCTAATTATTTTTTAGTTACTATTTTAAAGTTTTTTGGGTTTGTCTCTTTATATAATAATAGATAATAGATTCCTTAAAACTTTAATCTTAAATCGCCATAATTGATCCTAATATTAAGGCATGTTGATTTGTATGAGATGATTTTTCAAGAGTGAAATTTTTAATATAAAATTTTTTATCAAAAAGATCTTATCAACATAACTTATATATTATCAAATCTCAAATTATTTTTTTAAAAAGAAAAAAAATGTGAACATTTTTTTTCCTTTATACATTATTTATCCGCACTATATTAGATAAAAAAAAAATATTTGCATCTACACAATACATTTCATCTAATAGTTGCAATTCTTAAGGTAATTGATTTAGTCAAAGCAATCACATACGAACTTGTAGAGATTAGTATCATGAGATTCATGACTATCTAATCTGATTCTAGCTCTTTAATTATTAAAAATTGATTTTCAAATAATTTCCTAAATTAGTAAGTCAAAACCTTATTTTATTTAGTCAAACTTTCTATTTCAATATTTTTGCAACAACCTCTTTATATATATATAAATAGATATAGATATAGATTACGTAATACTATAAACCAATCATCAATATTAAATTCCTTTTTTTTTTTCCTTTACAAATATGTTGTTTCCTTTTTCATTTTTTTGTTCTATAATTATAAGCTAAGCCAAGCCGAAAGTTAATAAACGAGCCGATTAAGCTCGACTCACTTAACAAACATGAAATCATAAACGAGTTGTCCACGACATGATTCTACATTCGTCAAACGCATTCTACCTAGTTTTTTGTTCCAAACTTACAAAAATAATTAATAAAACAATAGGCAAATTGTTAAAAACGAGCTGTAATTATCCGGCCCGATGTAGTGTAGTGTTATATTTTGAGATTTGTGAAAAACAGGTCGTATCTCTCAGGCAATTTTGCCTCCATCTGATGGGTCGACTTATGGAGCCATCCACACTTATTTACCAATAGTGTATAACAGGTGTCCTACAACAAATACAGTTTGAACATGTGTCAGCACATTAAGTGGTGGATGACTTCATAAGAAAACAATGCTCCGTATAATTTTTGATCTCTCAAGAATGTGTAAGCTTAATTATGAGTGGGATTGTATTGAATTTTTTGCTAAGTTTATGTGATATTTGAGGGAGATCGAGTGAGAAATGAGGGAGAAATAGAGAGAAGGAAGATTCACATGGGACCACTCCCAGTTAAAATAAAGTTAAATGGAACAAAAAAAAATTTTGGGCCAAAAATACTCTACGTGCCAACAGCAAAGTCTTCAAGAAATGGGCCGGTTTTAAAACTTGGTGCAGCCGAATTAATTAATGACGCTCCTTATCTCTTTTTCAATAAATGTTTCAAAAACATGATGCATCGACTCCTAACGATTTGGACTGCTTCACAGTTCACACTATTTCGTAAGGCACGAAATAAAAATAAATTATAGATCGTTTTTCGAATCCACGTATTTTTCTATATATATATATATTTTATTTAGTTTTGACATTTTGCGTGTGTGGTTGGGGTTTCGAAAATGAGAGCGACGGCGTATAAATTCAGAGTGTGGATGTGGTCGGGATCCAATCGGCCATAGTATCCTACGAGTGGTGGACTTGGATCGATTGTACGATGGTGGTACAGACTGAATATGAATTCTGGATGGGAAACGGAAAATTGGCCGGAGATTGGTGGCCGTGGACATGGAGCCTCGCAGCAGTGCTCCTCATATTCACCTTCCGTTTGCTCACGTTTCGCTTCCGCTTTTCTCGCCGGCGGCCTGCCGTCTCAATTCCCGTCAAAACTAAAACAGGCGGTGGTCTTCCCCCTATCCGGTAGCTCTCTCTCATCTCTGATTTCGCGCCTTATTTTGTAACCTTTCATCTTTTTCATTCATGTATCGCATATTTGTTTCGTCAGGGGCACAGGGATTATATCGGATTTGGATTTGAAGAATCTCATCAATGAACTCGACGAGAAGTCGCCGGAAAACGGTGTGGTCTGGGAAAACGTCGTCGACAAGAATAACAATCTGATTTCATATAAGGCCAAGTGCTGCAAACCTAAGGTATTATTGCTTTGGTTTTCTCTTTGAAGCTCTTTATACTTCTCCCCCCTGCATCTCGCAAGATGGCCTTTCATGTTTTCCAGGATGGGCCGTTGAAGTATCTTAGCGTGACTATCTTTGAAGATTGCTCGGTTGAGAAGCTGGTGGGTTTTTACATGGACAATAGTTACAGGGTGCAGTGGGATAAGACTGTGGTTCATTATCAGCAGTTGCAGATGGATGGTGACTCCGGCACTGAATTTGGCCGGATGATTAAGAAGTTTCCATTGTTAACACCCAGAGATTACATATTGGCGTGGAGAGTCTGGCAGGGACTTGATGGATCCTTCTACTGCTTTAGTAAGGTACATTTTGATTCTTTTATGTTTCCTGTTTCGTACAAATCCTGCATTCTAGTTTCTCTTTTCTGAGAATTCACATGGTTTTTCTGCCTTGTGTTTCAAATATTATTGCATTCTTATAGTTTAGCAATGTGTATGATAGAACTGCTTATGTGCATTTTGATTGGGAATGTTGTTTGGTAGCCATGGTATGGAGCTCACTTTCGGTAAGTGATCATATCTAGTGAGTTGGATTAGCCACAGTAAGAAGTGCAATAGAATGTTGTGTTAATGAGTTTAATGCTTCTGTCGAGCTAAAAACTGATATGGCTTGGTGAACATGGTAAAATGAAAGTGGTCTACAGTATGGGTAGTATGGCTTATATGAACTGTTGTACTAGACTACTAGTTCGTGTGTGTCTGGATAACTGGAAGCACTTTGATATTAGATTAATATCAAAAGCTTTAACAAGCAATCCCTGGTAAGTTTGGCTTTTAACACATGGCATCACTGATGGCTCTTTGTGGGTTTTATTTGACTTAGTTTTCATGCTTGAGTTAGCTTCCGTTGTAACATAACTTTGTTGAACTCATTGCTTGTTCTTATTTCCGCTCTGGATCTCTACTCAATTCTGAATTCTTATATATGTATGTGTGACCTTTGTAAGGAATGCGGTCATCCTTTGGCTCCACATGAGAAGCGTTACGTAAGAGTAGCTTTGTTCAGATCTGGTTGGAGAATCAGAAAAGGCATGTTGCTGACTTACCTCGAATTTATTTATGCATAGTAGCTCATCTAGCTGAATACTGCAAGGAATACTTGTAATGATTATTAACTTTTCACTTCGCATGTGTGCGTGCATCTTATTCCCCGGATATATTGTCTAGTATAAAACTATATAGGAAGGTATACGTCTTAAAAAATAAACTGTAGCAATCGAGGGCATCTATTTTAGGAATATTTCTCAATTGTTTTTACAGACAATGTTATGTTTTATGTTTTTACAAGAAGCAATCTATTTTAAGTTAATCAGGAGGAAAATCGACCAAATATTAATAACATAAAATCAGATTCTTTTATGGCTGTTTTTAAGAGATTAAGATTTTTGGTTGGTAGTACACAATAAATTAACCTTGACAGGATCTTTAAGCACATTGTGCAATCTTTTTGATGAACTACATTTTAGATGTTTTGAAGAAGGCGTTACGACTGTTTGGTGAATCTGACCATAAACGAAATATTAGACCTCATTTTGTTGGAAGTATTTTATTGTTGCATAAGATTAGAAATCAGCATTGGGAATATTCCTGCGGATTGATTTCTTACTAGAATTCTTATTTTGCAGTCCCTGGTAGAAATGCCTGTGAGATTAAAATGGTGCACCAAGAAGATGCTGGTCTGAATGTAGAAATGGCAAAAGTGGCCTTCTCAAAAGGAATATGGAATTACGTACGCAAGATGGATGATGCCCTCCGTAAATATTCT
Organism: Striga asiatica; assembly: GCA_008636005.1. Classification (NCBI taxonomy): domain Eukaryota; kingdom Viridiplantae; phylum Streptophyta; class Magnoliopsida; order Lamiales; family Orobanchaceae; genus Striga; species Striga asiatica. The sequence continues at coordinate 1,624,602 of BKCP01010626.1, read as the reverse complement.
GCTGGAAGGCAGCATCTACTAAATTCAAACCCTGATGCGAGCTTGTTTGTTCAAAAGGTCAGAACTTACGTCCTGTGAGCTTGGAGTTGTTGAAATTCTGTTCTCAAATTTTCACCTAGGGTAGGGCAAATTAATTTTTTGGGAACAAATGTAGCACAAACTGAAGATAATCATCTAATCAATGAGGATCAAATCCTGATTAAAAGTTTGAATATAAATAATATGAGAAATCTCGATCCAAGGTAATTATGGAAAACTTCAGTCTCGTAGATATTAAGTGACGAGTATATTTGACTCACCTTTTAAGTTGTGGGTAATTTCAATCTAGACCCGAGGTGTACAAGGTTGAGTAGGACCTGAATTAATTTACTATTGAAATATTAAAACACTTATTACTACTAAGCATTAACTTTTTGAGGAATCCTTCATCAGTGGTTGTGAACGATTGACTGTTTCAATCTTTCTGTTTTTCACTCTCTTGTGACTGTTGCAAACTTATTTTCACATAGGTACCACCTGAATTTGAAGTCATGAACGATAATACCAACACGGGTCATCCAGAAAACTCAGCAGCTGCCAACAACCAACTAGACACTTGCTGGTCCAAAAAATCGAGGAAACTCAAGAAATGGCCTTCGAGCAAGTTGATTGCAAATGGTTTTATTGTTCTTGGTGGTGCTATCTGCCTCTCGAGAGGACATTCGAGCTTGGCTACAAAGGTTGCCATGGCCTATCTATTGACCAAACTTACGAAGCAATGTGCTTCATCTAAGAAAGATTTGTAACGGTGTTCCCCAGGCCGCTGTGGTTTAGCCTGCTCCTCGCCATCTGCCACCGATAACATTGTGGTGCATGAAAAAAAAAAGAAAAGAAGAAGTTTAACGATGGCCTGTAAATATAGATGCTGTGTTAGCTTTAGATTTCGGAAGGAATTGGGAAATTCGTGACTTTGTTGGAAGTTTGGTTGCATAGTACTCATACTTGATCCTTATGGATCCTATAATTTTGCTAGCAGTCTCTTAAAATGTTTGGTTGATGTACTTTAATGTGCGATTGACGTGATCTTCCAATTGAGTGACTAACAGATGTATACGGATGAATTCGGCTGAGGCCTTTGTCAATTGTGTTCTGTTAAGTACAGTATTTGGTATGTTAATAGGTGATTGAGAGCTGATCTTTCTTGCCACTTTCTCTATCAATGGCTTGTGGTAGTAGAGTAGATTATATGCAGGCAGTTTCACTCTGTTTCATCGATAATGCTGATAATATTTTTCATGGACAGTTTTTCAGATACTGATGCTCGTTTCGCCTTTTGAATTTCGTTTCTTACAATCTTACCAAGTATTTTAACTCTATTTATTTCCTTCCAAGTATTTATCAACTGTATGTGAGAGACAGAAAGTAGAAATGAAAAAAGTTAAGTGATGACCCTCCTCAAATATCACTTCATGCACTCTCATTCTCCATTCAACTCAAGGGTCAAATTTAAATCATATACCAAACAAAAATGAAGGCAGTACAGTAACACAACACACATCATATTATCCTTTGTACACAGAGAGAAAAAAAACAAAGCACTGGTAACCACCAACTGAACCGGCATCTCGCCAGCTGGAAAGCCTTATCCGGGTAACACAACACACATCAAATTATCCTTTGTTCATGTTATGAATGCAAACATGACAATCATAAACAAAAAAATGTTTATAGAAGAAAATGATTATAGATTTGAAATAAAAAAAGTCGCATTAATTTATAATTGGAATTATTTTTAATGAAACGTAAAATGTTTATAGAAGAAAATGATGATAGATTTGAAATAAAAATGTCACATGCATATGTAATTGGAATTAATTTTAATGAAACTTCTTGTGAAAAAGTTTTTTGAAAGTAGTATAGATGCGTCTGTAAGAGGCTGTTTTTGCTGTACAACAACAAAATGTATGATAGATTTGGTCATTGTGGCCTGTGGGTTAATATGGCAGGCCCACTTAAATGGTCCCAACTTTTTCACAATAATTGTACGCTACCTACTCAAAGTCTCAAACCCCAGATCCAATCTACCATTTGCATTTCATCCGAATTTCATTTTCTTCACCACCACAAATAAGCCTTTGGGACTAATCTTCCTAGCTAAAGCTGATTGATTTCATTTCACCAAACAGGGATCCATGGCAGCTTATGGAGCTCTTCTTTTACTGTTAGTATAAAATTTGTTTATATTTCACGTAAAAAAATATGTTCGAGCTTGGTTGTTTTAATTGTTTGTCAAAGTTTGATTTTGTTCGTGTTCGAATAATTTATGACACAAACTTTTTAATATGTTTGATTAACTCAAAATTTGTTTGTTTGAACTCGTTTGAACTCGAAAATAAAAAAGTTAAAATGAAAATATTTTATATTTTTTATTAAAAATATTATGTAAGTTTACAAAAAATAAATAAAATTATAAGAAATTTATGTCGGAAAAGAGATGATATATTCTATCATCAAGATTAAAAACAAAAGCAAGAATTAGAGCGTAAAATTACAAAGTCTGATAACTATTATGTTTCCTTTAGTTGTGATACCTCGTTTATGTTGTAACTTTAATATATAAACTTATTATCTGAATTAAATTATAACTGGTTGAGTTATAAATTAATTCATTATGTATCTTTTTTTCTTTTAATTTAATATTTGGGAACATTATCGAACGTTCGCGAACCAACTCGTGTTTGTTCGATTATTTAATGAGTTTAATTTTCTGTTCAAATTCAACTCGATTAACAGATGAACGAGCTCAAACAAGCTTTTGTTCACTAATGTTCGATTCGTTGACAGTCTTGTCCACTAATACAATCGACTATTCGTTATCAACTAATAGCCAACAAGGTCTGACATAAATTTTTCATAATGGCATTATGAACCATATTTATCAAACAACTATTTACAAATCATTAATACAATTCATTAGTCAAATCAATTATTAGCTATTAAATTCATTGGTCAAATAATTTGTTACAATCCAATAATGCATATCATCATTCACTTTTTCATTTGGAGAATTTAGCCTAAAACAACCGATCAACAAACAATAGAGGCTACGTTTGCTGTACAACGACATTAGGTTTGATACATTTGGTCATTGTGGGTCAAGATGGCAGGCCCACTTAATGGTCCCAACTTTTTAACAATAATGGTTATACGGTACCTGCTCAAAGTCTCAAACACCATACCCAATATATCATTTGCATTTCATCTGAACTTCATTTTCTTCTTCACCACAAATAAGCAAGCATTTGAGAAAAATCTTCCTAGCTAAAGCTGATTGGACTTCACTTCACCAACAGGGATCCATGGCAGCTTATGGAGCTCTGCTTTCTCTTACAAACACCATACACCAAATCCAGAATCACCCTCGCCCACCCATCTCCCTCGACAAACTAAAAATCAAACCTCTGACAGAAAAAGTTGATTTCTTGCTGCATTTTCTCGAAAACTATATTATTGATAATGCAGATGTCTTGGAGGGGCGTATGTTAGATGCCTCTCGCGAGGCGGAGGACATTATCGAGTCCCACATTGCCGATCATTTTGAGAATGAAGATGAAGACTCTTTGTGTCGATATATACAGAAAATGATGGTGGAATCCGATGCGTCTCACGAGGCAGGGGATCTTATTGAGTCCCACACTGCCCATCATACTGAGGCTCCCGGTGAAGCTAACATCAGTTCGAACGACGACTCTTTGTACCGAGAGCTACAGAAAGTGATTCACGACTTGGATTTCATCGCAAAAGACGTTGCTGCTATTAAAGAGAAGGTGGGGGAAAAAAATGCTCCTTCCGATGATGTCGTGGTGGGTTCCGATAATGTCATGAACAGTGTCATGGATAAGCTGAACAACAGCCGTTATTCGGAGAGGGGCGACAGTTTAATGAACGACATCATTTATAAGCTGATCGGAAGACATTCCAGCCGTTGGCTCATCGCAATTGCCGGAATGAGCGGCATTGGTAAGACCACACTTGCAAAACGTATTTACGAACACCCACATATCGTGAAACACTTTCATGTCCGCGGATGGGCTACTGTTTCTCAAGAATTTGATTCGAAAATGATTTTGTTACAACTCCTTGACTGTTTGAAAAACAAAGGGACTGGGGACATCGAATATGAAGAATTAGGACAAAAACTGGGTAAGAGCTTATACGGCCGACAATATTTGATTGTGATGGATGACATTTGGGGTACGGACGTGTGGGACAGTGTGAAGCGCTTCATTCCAGAAATCTCTGGCGGGAGCAAAGTACTAATAACCACTAGGTCATCGACCGTGGCTTTACAACTGGACGGCCCAGATTACTTTCAGATGGAAAAGCTGGACAAAAGTCGTTATTCGGAGGGGGACAACAGTGACATTAACTACATCATGGATAGGCTATCCAATGAACAATCCAGTCATCTCATCATCGCGATTGCTGGCATGGGCGGCATTGGTAAGACCACTCTTGCTAAAAGAATTTATGAACATCCACTTATTGTTGAACAATTTTATATCCGTGGATGGGCTACTGTGTCTCAAGAATTTGATTCGAAAAGGATTTTGTTACAAGTCCTTGATTGTTTGAAGAACAAAGGGAGGGAGGACAGCATATATGAAGAATTAGGACAAAATTTGTATCAAAGCTTATACGGCCAACGATATCTGATTGTGATGGATGACATTTGGGGTACGGACGCGTGGGACAAGGTGAAGCGCTTCTTTCCGGTTAACAACAACGGGAGCAAAGTACTAATAACCACTAGGCCATCGAACCTGGCTTTGCAACTGGATGGCCCAGACTACTATCAAATGCCATTTATGAAGGTGGGGGAAAGTTGGAATCTGCTGCGTAGGTGTGTGTTTCAGGAACAAGGGTGCCCCCTGGAATTGGAAGATATTGGGAAGGACATTGCCAAGAACTGCAGAGGCCTTCCATTGTCAATTGTCGTGATCGGAGGACTGCTAGCAAAGTCTGAACATACACAGGAAAAGTGGCTACACGTTTTAGAAAATTTAAGATCAATCGTGAACTTAGAGGATGACCAGAGTTGCTTTAAAATACTAAAGTTAAGCTACAATCAACTGCCGGTCCACCTGAAGCCGTGTTTTCTTTACATGGGCATGTTCCCGGAGGACCGCAGGATTCACGTCCCCACGCTCCTCAAACTATGGGTTGATGAAGGATTCGTGAAACCGGTCGCTGGAAAAAGGCTGAAAACAGTTGCCAGAGAAGTTTACCTACATGATCTTGTCCTCAGAAACCTAATCTTGGTTCATAAGTGGGGCCCTACTGGAAGAATAAAACGGTGTGGCATCCACGATCTCCTGAGAGACCTATGCATAAAAGAAGCTGAGAAATACAATTTCTTTCGCACCATGGAAACAACACCAACGCACAACAACCCTGAGCATCACGACCAAATTAGCTGGCGTGCCCAACGCCGTATTGGCATTCACCAAGCCGGGAAATACATTCCCCGTCCGCTCCCTGAAGCTGTGCAATCCGCATCACGAGCAAAAACTCTAATATGGAACGTTGATGGAAATTTACCATCCGTAGTTCCCTTTAGATTGTTGAGGATTCTGAATGGATATGATAAATCATATTATCACCTCCATGAATACTCTGAACAAGAATTATTTCTTCCTCCCAACCTGTGCCACCTGGTCGCCCCAATGACTCAATTTCCTGTAGAAGTTTTATACCGACTCTGGAATTTACGGACGTTAATTGTTGCTTTGGTCTGGAATAGAAGGCCGGTGCTGGACATATGGCGGATGCCCCAACTCAGGCACATCAAGGTACAGTCTCTCCAGCTCACGGATCCTCCTCCTCCTATTCCAATGGATGAAGAAAATGGTTGGATGGTGTTGGAGAATCTAGAGACTCTCCAGACCGTGTGGAACATGAAGTTGGGTGAAAAAGTGGTTGAGAGAATCCCCAATATCAAGAAGCTGGAACTTCGGTACGACGAGGAGGAGGAGGAGGAGGAGGAGGAGGAATTAACACTAGCTGATTATAGTCTTGACAATCTCTGTCGGCTACACAAGCTAGAGGCCCTTTCACTTTCATGCTCTGCATCAATCTATCGGCGAATTGAGGTGACATTCCCGAATTCGCTCAGGAAGCTGAAACTGGAAGACACGACGCTGGGGTGGGAGAAGATGGGGACAAAGATAGGGACGCTGCCATATCTCGAGGAGCTTGAGCTAGATCACAATGCGTTCGTGGGGCCCGAGTGGGAAACAATAGATGACGGATTCCCGAGCCTGAAATGCTTGAACATCCAGGGCTGCGATGATCTTGAACAGTGGAGGGCCGAGGCCAACCACTTCCCGAGTCTCGAGCGGCTCGAACTAGGGTTTCTACGTAAGCTGAAGGAGATCCCATTGGAAATTGGGGATATAAACACGCTTAGAGAGATCAAGGTGTACCGTTGTGCGGACTCTGCCGTGCTTTCTGTAAGGAAGATAATAGAGGAACAAATAGAGTGTCTTGGGGAAGTTAGCTTCAGATTTCAGTGGTACATCTAGACTATCAGACCCAACCGCGAAAACAGAGCTTGAAGAGTGTTCTATGAGTTAACTGGTCAGTGAATTTTACAAATTATATATAGATTATATCACCATATCACACCCTGCCAACACTTAGATATATGATCGTATTACACTATCACACACACCAAGCAAACCTCACGATGAGTCTCCTACAAAAACAATGGTATCTTTATTTTGTTCACTCATTTCTGATGTCAAACACATGATTTTATAATACATTATACATGTATGTTTGTATAAAAAATTCAAAGAAGTTAATTTGATTGTAATGGACACTAGATAAAACTAACATGTACCAACACATTATAACATTAGTATTAGGTTCATCAAGTGTCACTTTTTCAACTAAACTACTTTTCTATTGAGAAATC
>BKCP01010626.1:1583230-1615999 GCA_008636005.1 Striga asiatica | reverse complement strand
ATCACAAAAAAAAAAAAAAAATAAAAAAAAAGAAGAAGAAGAAGAAGAAGAAGAGTTTAAGATCCGAAACAAATGGAGGGAGAGAGGGAATATCTCACTAACTACACGAGCATGCATTAAACCAAGCTACATGGTTCGCGTTCAGAAGATAAACTATATAAATTAAGATTCAAAAGCATAAGCAGAACAAACTTACGTACGTGCGCACTGGCACATGACAACAAAAGAAGGGTCCAAAATGTCAATGGCGTAAAGCCCATTATTATTTTGAGGAACTATTATCTCGGTAATATCAACCAGTGGCTCTGTATATACCCTTCCAAAAGAACAAAAGGGACAAGAAAAGAAAAATAAAAATTGCAATCAACACAAGAGTTAATTATGAAGTGTTCGCATGCAATTAAGCTTTTGAAGGAAGTGATTGAATCAGGAAAAAAAAAAAGTCAGAAGCTGAGAATAAAAAAATTTGCAGCTTACACATTAGATGGAAAAAAAATCGTTAATTCGGCACTGATTGATCAATAGTCCTAAGAAAAATCCGGCATAAGCAATCACTAGAAATGAAAATTAATATTGTCCAACGCTAAAATACGCCACCTTATGCCTCAAACAACAACTACGAAGCTCGAAAAACCAAAAAACCATAAGAAATCAAGTATACGGATGGAATTTTGCTGGAATTTTGGTCACATAGTACTCACACTTGATCCTTATGGATTCCACAATTTTTCTGGTAGGTCTCTTAACACGTTTGACTGATTTACGTTAATGTGCGATTAACGTGATCCTTCTTCCAATTCAATGACAACAGATGTAGTCGGATGAATTCAGCTGAGGCCTTTGTCAAGTGTCTTCTGTTAATTACAGTATTTGGTATGTTAATAGGTGATTGGGAGCTCATCTTTCTTGCCAGTTTGTTAATTTGAATACCAGTAATAACTGAAAAACAGTAATAAGTCCTCCTTTTCATTTATCAGGCAGAAATATTCATTTGCAATTGCATCAAAAGAATGTGTGGCTATAAAATGAGAGATTCGATTCTAATATGAACTCTGTCAGAATGGTTTGTGCCTATTTGTGTGATTCAAATGTGGTACAATTGCTTATACGCTTATTTGTTTTGCAATATGCTTTGAATATCACTCTATGTGCATAGTATCCTCTGTGAATGCAAGCATCTTCTGTCTGTACAGAGAGAATAAACAAAGCACCAGTAATCACCAACTGAACCGGCATCTCGCCAGCTGGAAAGCCTCATCCAGGCCCCTGTGCTCTAGCACAAATGAAATGATCCTCACCTCATGGACAAGCATAGAGGTAAAAACTGACAAAGAGTAGTGCAATTTTTTAATTTTATTTTTCCCTAAGAAAAAGTTAATAGAGAAAACAACCAATATCAATAACTGAGGCTACTTTTGCAAACTTATTTTCACATAGGTACCACCTGAATTTGAAGTCATGAACGATAATACCAACACGGGTCATCCAGAAAACTCAGCAGCTGCCAACAACCAACTAGACACTTGCTGGTCCAAAAAATCGAGAAAACTCAAGAAATGGCCTTCGAGCAAGTTGATTGCAAATGGTTTTATTGTTCTTGGTGGTGCTATCTGCCTCTCGAGAGGACATTCGAGCTTGGCTACAAAGGTTGCCACGGCCTATCTATTGACCAAACTTACGAAGCAATGTGCTTCATCTCAGAAAGATTTGTAACGGTGTTCCCCAGGCCGCTGTGGTTTAGCCTGCTCCTCGCCATCTGCCACCGATAACATTGTGGTGCATGAAAAAAAAAAGAAAAAAAGAAGTTTAACGATGGCCTGTAAATATAGATGCTGTGTTAGCTTTAGATTTCGGAAGGAATTGGGAAATTCGTGGCTTTGTTGGAAGTTTGGTTGCATAGTACTCATACTTGATCCTTATGGATCCTATAATTTTGCTAGCAGTCTCTTAAAATGTTTGGTTGATGTACTTTAATGTGCGATTGACGTGATCTTCCAATTGAGTGACTAACAGATGTCGTATACGGATGAATTCGGCTGAGGCCTTTGTCAATTGTGTTCTGTTAAGTACAGTATTTGGTATGTTAATAGGTGATTGAGAGCTGATCTTTCTTGCCACTTTCTCTATCAATGCCTTGTGGTAGTAGAGTAGATTATATGCAGGCAGTTTCACTCTGTTTCATCGATAATGCTGATAATATTTTTCATGGACAGTTTTTCAGATACTGATGCTCGTTTTGCCTTTTGAATTTCGTTCCTTACAATCTTACCAAGTATTTTAACTCTATTTATTTCCTTCAAGTATTTATCAACTGTGTGTGTGAGAGACAGAAAGTAGTAATGAAAAAAGTTCAAGTGATGACCCTCCTCAAATATCGCTTCATGCATACTCTCATTCTCCATGCAACTCAAGGATCAAATTTAAATCATATACCAACAAAAATGAAGGCAATACAGTAACACAACACACATCATATTATCCTTTGTACANAACAAAGCACCAGTAATCACCAACTGAACCGGCATCTCAGCCGGCTGGAAAGCCTCATTCGGGTAACACAACTGAACACTATTCATGTTTGTTCGTTTATTTCATGTTTGTTCGTTTATTTTTGGAGTGAAAATCATGCAAGAGATCGTTCATTTAACTGTTCGTCAAAATTCGAGTTCGAATAATTTAGGATACGTACTTTTAAATTTGTTTGGTTAACTCGAAATATGTTCGTTTAAACTCAAAAATTAAAAAACTAAAAATAAAAATATTTTTATATTTTATATTTTCTTATTAAAAATATCATGTAAATATAAAAAAAAAATCAAAATAATAATTGTAAAAATATCATCTGAAAATGGATTGGATCTAGGGTTTTGTGACTTTGAGAGTAGATTCGTACAACATTATTGTAAAAAAGTTGGGACCATTAAGTGGGCCTGCCATCTTGACCCAAAACTTTTACGACACAAATATTATTTTAATATATTTGATTAACTCAAAATTTATTCGTTTAAATTCGAAAATATAAAAATTAAAATAAAAATATTTTATATTTTAGATATTTATTAAAAATATTATGTAAATTTACAAAAAATAAATAAAATTATAATAAATTAATGTTCGGAAACATTATCAAACGTTCGCGAACGAGCTCGTGTTCGTTCGATTATTAAATAAGTTTAATTTTCTGTTCAAATTCAACTCGATTAACAAATGAACGAGCTCGAGCGAGCTTTTGTTCATGAATGTTGGATTTGTTAACAGCCTTGTCCACTAATACAATCGACTATTCGCTATCAATTAATAGCCAACAAGGTCAACATAAATTTTTCATAATGACATTATGAACCATATTTATCAAACTATTTACAAATCATTAATACAATTCATTAGTGAAATCAATTATTAGCTATTAAATCTATTGGTCAAATAATTTGTTACAATCCAATAATGCATATCATCATTCCCTTTTTCATTTGGGAGAATTTAGCCTAAAACAACCAATCAATAATAGAGGCTACTTTTGCTGTACAACGAATTAGGTATGATAGATTTGGTCATTGTGGGTCAAGGTGCCAGCCAGGCCTATTTAAATGGTCCCAACTTTCTTACAATAATGCTTATACGGTACCTACTCAAAAGTCTCAAACACCAGATCCAATATATCATTTGCATTTCATCTGAATTTCATTTTCTTCTTCACCACAAATAAGCATTTGAGAAAAATCTTCCTTACAAAAGCTGATTGAACTTCACTTCACCAACAGGGGATCCATGGCAGCTTATGGAACTCTGCTTTCTCTTACAAACACTATAGACCAAATTCAAAATCACCCTCGCCCACCCATCTCCCTCGACAAACTGCATATCGAACCTCTAATAGAAAAGGTTGCTTTCTTACAAAATTTTCTCGAAAACTATCTTAGTGATGATGCAAATGGATTGGAGGGGCGTATGATTGATGTGGCTCACAAGGCGGAGGACATTATCGAGTCCCACATCGTCGATCATTTTGAGAATGAATATTTGTATCGATATATAAAGAAAATGAAGGTGGAATACGATGCGTCTCACGAGGCTCGTGGTGGAGCTAACATCAGTTGGAACGATGACAATGAGTCTTTGTATGGAGAGCTACATAAAGTGATGGCCGATTTGGATTCCATCACAAAAGACGTGGCTGCTGTTAAAGAGAAGGCGGGGAAAAAATTTGCCACGGAAGATTACGCCACATTGAGCTCCGATGATGTCATGAATGACATCATGGATAAGCTGAACAATAGTCCTTGTCCGGAGGGGGACGACACGAACACGATGGCGGGTGTCATGAAAGACATCATGGGTATGCTGACCGATCAACAATCCAGTCGTCGGATCATCGTGGTTGCCGGCATGGGTGGCATTGGTAAGACCACTCTTGCAAAAAGTATTTACAAACATCCAACTATTGTGCACCACTTTGATAAATATCGCGGATGGGCTACAGTCTCTCAAGAATTTGATCCCAAAAGGATTTTGTTACAAGTCCTTAGTTGTTTCGAAATCATTGGGAACGAGGACAGCGAACATGAAGAATTAGGACAAATACTGTATAAGAGCTTGTTCGGGCAACGGTATCTGATTGTGATGGATGACATTTGGGGTACGGACGCGTGGGATGGGGTGAAGCGCTTCTTTCCCAATAACAACGATGGGAGCAAAGTGTTGATAACCACTAGGCTATCAAATGTGGCTTTGCAGCTGGGCGTGGATGGCCCAGAGTACTTTCAGATGAGGTTTCTGAGTCAGAATGAAAGTTGGAATCTGCTGCGTAGGTGCGTGTTTGGGGAGCAAGGGTGCCCTCCGGAACTGGAAGAGATTGGGAAGGACATTGCCAAAAAATGCAGAGGCCTTCCATTGTCAATTGTGGTGATTGGAGAACTCCTAGCAAAGTCTGAACAGACACAGGAAAACTGGAAACACATTGCAGAAAGTGTAAGCTCGATAGCGGATGACGAGCGTTGCTTCAGAATATTGCAGTTGAGCTACAATAAACTTCCGGTCCACCTGAAGCCGTGTTTTCTCTACACGGCCATGTTCCGGGAGGACTGCGAGATTGAAGTCCCCACGCTCATGAAGCTATGGATTGATGAAGGATTCGTGAAACCAGACGCGATTGAAAGTCTGGAAGAAGTTGCCAGATTGTATCTACATGATCTCGTTTTCCGAAACCTAATCTTGGTTCGCGAGTTGGGCCCTACTCGAAGAATAAAACGGTGTGCCATCCACGATCTCCTGAGAAATCTATGCATAAAAGAAGCCAAGAAATACAAATTCTTTCACACGATGGAAACAACGCACAACAACCCGGAGCATCACGACCAAATTAGCTGGAGCACCCAACGTCGAATCGGCATTCACGAAGACGCATCAGAGGGGGAATACATTCCGCGTCCACTCCCCGAAGCTCTGCAATCCACATCACGAGCACGAACTCTGATAGGGAACTTACCGTCTGTTGTTCCCTTTAGATTGCTGAGGATTCTGAATGGCTCTGTTCACAGGCATGGACAAGAATTTTTTCTTCCTGTTAACTTGTGCCACCTGACAACCCCAGTGGTTCAATTTCCTGTGGAGTTTTTTTATCGACTCTGGAATGTACGGACGTTAATAGTTGGTTTGGGCCCGTCCCCGCTGGACAATAATGCGCCGGCGGTGCTGGACATCTGGCGGATGCCCCAACTCAGGCACGTCAAGGTAGCCTGGGGATTCCGGCTCACGGATCCTCCTCACGAAAATTGTTGGATGGTGTTGGAGAATCTAGAGACGCTCAAGACCGTGTGGAACATGAAGTTAGGTGGAAAAGTGGTTGAGAGTATCCCCAATATCAAGAAGCTGAGAATACAATACTTTAAACAACTTTATTTGGCCGAGTTAACAGCAATTGCTGATTATGGCCTCAACAACCTCAGGCAGCTAAGCAGGCTGGAGGCCTTTTCATGCACTTCATTTCCCCTAGGACTAATTAAGCCGACATTCCCGTATTCGCTCAGGAAGCTGACTCTGGGAGGCACGTACCTCAGGTGGAAGGATATGGCAACAAAGATAGGCTCGTTGCCATATCTCGAGGCCCTCGAGCTAGAGGATCATTCATTCGTGGGGACCGATTGGGAAACTGCCGAGGGTGAATTCCGGAGCCTCATATACTTGAAAATCAAGCGGTGCTTTGATCTGAAGCAGTGGAGCCTGAAATACTTGGCAATTACACAGGACAAGCACTTCCCGCGCCTCGAGCGGCTCCACCTAGTGGATCTATACAGTCTCAAGGAGATTCCATTGGGAATTGCGGATATACACACGCTTAGGGAGATCAGTGTGGATAAATGTCAGGAGTCAGTCGTGCATTCTGCAAAGAAGATATTAGAGGAACAAAAGGCGTGTAATGGGGAGGTGGAGCTTCAGATCAGAGTTTGTCTAATCCATAACACCCTTCTTCGAAACGAGAGCTTCGATAGTTCCAACTTTACATTTTATGAGTCTGGTCAGTGAAAGGTATTATTTATGTTTTTAATATGGTTTTTTTTAGCCAGCTTTTGGTCGGTGAGGAATCCGACTCCGCCATGCTATCTGCAAAGATTGAAGCCAACTCGTCTTTTACTTACATCCCTCTTATATATATTTTTCGGAATGTGGTAATACTTCGAGATCCTACGTGGCAAAACTCCATGATTCATTATTTGGCTTTGATAGATTTTAATTTACTTCCACTCCAAAAATAATAATTAGGTCTGAATTGTCATGTTACATGTATTGATTGCATTTTAATATCATTTATATTTATATCTATATAATGGACAAATCCTTATTGTCATAATTGGTATAATTTTGGACGAAAATTTTTTTCGTCTATATTTGACCTTTAATTAATATTTATTTATTAGCAAATCTTATGCATGAAAAATATAATTGATTTTTATACACTCAATGACTATTACTCATTAACTACAAATTGGCTTAAATTGAAATTTTGACCCTAGATTTATTATATATATTTTTAATAAGATCTTATATTAAATTAATAGTAATTTAGTGACACAATTCAAGTTATAGAAATTGATTTGATTAAATATATTATCATCTATTGTTGTAGGTATCAATTTAGTTAATTATATTCACTATTTAGAAGTACTTAAAATATTTAATAAAATAATCATAATAATTATGTTTAAATCATAATAACTTAATAAATAATTTAAAATATTAATGAAAATTTCTAAAATGTAGTCAATTTAACTATAAAAAGGTACATCCCAATTGAATGTGATAATACAATTGAAAATTTAAATAATATACTAATAAAATAAAATTTGATAGTCGGGTACAATTCAGAATTACAAATTTCACCTTAGAAGTGTCTATGTACATTAAAAAACTATTCACTTTTTAAAAATATATTTTTTTCTTATATACTATTTTATAAATGAAAAATAATTAATAAAAAAGCAATGTATAATAATTTAAATTATAGCACTTGGTAATTATGGAAATATATGTTCGAATAGATTCTTTATAACTCAATATATAGGTTGAAAAAATAAATTAAAGAAATAAATATAAATAAATAATGAAAATATAAAAATAAAATATTTAACCATAAAAGAATTGTGTGTTGCACAAGGATTAAAGTTAATAAAAATTTAAAGTTATTTATCAAAGTTTTTAACATTTAATGCAATTAATAATTATAGCAGAAATGGGTTAAACGTTGGTCAAGTATCAAGCAATGTGCAAATTATGAATTGTTAAAAAAATTATAAGACTATGATAAACGACAATTTTATAAGTACATACAAGTAATTTGTATGCAAATAGCATATGATCTTATATATTTATAATATTTTATAAACTTCTAAATAATAAAATTTGTAAATTTAAATAGTCAAAAACTACAAAACTAAAAATATATAAAATTAGAAATTAACAATAATAGTAAATAAATAAATGTTATATTACTACTGAATAGAACATTGTGGAGAATATAATTTCATATTGTCTTAATAATATTATAATATTTAAATAAAAAATATTTTTGTATTGCACCTCGTGCATGGCACGGGTATCACCAGTAGTTTCTTATTATGAATATTAAAATGTAAATATATTTTAAAAGATAATAACTTTTGTATTTTTTATTAGTTATGGTCATATTAATCATCTCTTGATGATCTTTGATTTACATTCTTATTGTATGTATAAATAAATAAATTATATTTATATTTATAACAATAATAAAATTATTTGTTAATATTAATTAGAAAATAAAATTATTTATCGGTTAATATTTATGTTTGAAGTGGTTATATGATATAAGTTAGAAAAATTATTATAATATAACACATATAAGTCGCACAAGTAACAAATGTCATTCTAAAATAGATAATAATATATATCTTTTGTAAAAAAAGTATTTAAATTTTAAAATATTTTTTTCATTAATTTTATAATTAAAACATAGTTTTTCTAACAAGCATCCGTGTATTACACGGGTGTTGTACTAGTAATATGATACTTCCATGTCAAGTTTGGTATGTGAAATATCCTTTTTCTTTTTATTAGTATTATTATTATTATTGCTAGTGCATAATCCGTGCTATACACAAAACAATATTAATAAATTGAATAGGAAATAAATATTTATTAGCATAAAAATTAATTTGAATATTAACATCAGTTTAATGTGATTTATATTTGATATTTACCTTTTATATAATAGATGTCATTTTATAGATTTTGTTTAAAATTGATGAGCATGTAAGTCTTATATATTCAAACATTATCAATAAATAATATTCACAAAAAATGATTCTCACGTTTACCTTACTCATAATTTATTATAATATATTATTCGATTCTTGAATAAATTACAATAAAGTCAAATTTGTGCCAAATATTATAATTGATACTAAATTTAGAAAGAATGTAGTGTGTATTATTTTAAAATTATAACATTTACTAACTTTTAATTATGTATTTAACAAAATTATTTTTTAAATAGTAACTATTTCTCGCCAAAAAAATATTGTTTACTAAATCTGGAAACTATTTAAATATTTTATGGTATGTTTTAAAGGTACAATTTAGGTAATTGCGGCTGATTTATTAAGGTAATAAATCACATAATTTTTTTGTATCTCAAGATATTCATATCATATATTTGTATGTACATATATACCGTATATTTGTACCTAAAATACCGGGATATATATCTGTTGCATCAATTGTCTTTCGAATTTGTTGATATCAGAGTTCGCCCATGAGACTGAATCAGACCACTCAATTCCGAGAGCCGAACCAGAGACCCGGTCCACCCATAAGGTGCCGAGCTGGACCGGAAAACCTTTTGACCCTGACATCGCCGTGAGACCATTCGTCAGTTCGGTATCTTCAATTACGACGCCACGGGTGCCGGGCTGAGAAATGACGGACTGAAAGAAAGATTCCCCAGGACCAAGGGAACAGATGAAAGTTAGATGCCGAGGTGCCGACTTGGGGTCCCAGAGCGGGTCTCTATGACGGAGGATGCCGGTCTCTATAATGGTATAATAATGCCACTTGGAGGGTAATCATGGGCTAAATGGATGGGACATCATAGCCTGCAGACCTACTCCTCCTAGCTAAGATATAAAGTCTGTCAGCATTAAATGCCTGCCACCTAATGATGAGGAAAACCTCAAATCGCATTTAATGCTGTCAGAGAAGCGCCGGACTGTCCCGCAGAAACACTGTACGACAAGACGGATGAACAGTATCTGAACAGTGCCACATTAATGGCTACTATAAATAGCAACCCTTCTCATTTATTTTGGGTTGTTGAAACTCAACTGTAATAGCTATCTCTCTACTTTCTCTCTCTAAAAATCGCGTAATTACTCTGTAACGATTTGTAAGGATATTGCAAGTGCCGACCTCGAACGAGAGGCCGACCTAGCGATCAGTCAATAAACTGCAATTAAACCGTATTTTCCTGTCTCTACATTATTTCCTTTTTCATTATTTATCTTTTTAACCGTTGACCGGAAACGCCCGTCAACAGTTTGGCGCTAGAAGAAGGGCATCATAAGTTATTTGGTGTCTACTTTTCGATCTTGTAAAACTCCACACCACGCTCATCTTTTTCCCACTTTTTCGCTTTTTAAAACCACCAGAAATGCCTTCATCTGGACATGACGATTCCACCCAGCAGTCCGGCTCCCAGCCTCGCCGCCGCAATGGCGGGGAGTCCTCCCGTCGCATTCAGCAGGGACCCATCGTCCCCGTACCCCCAGTTCCTACTTTCGCTGCGGCTTTGCAGCACCCTGACGTCCTCAAAGCCCTCGAGGGGGTCTTCGCCAAGGCCCTCGCCAGTCAAACCGCCGGGGCAAACACTGCGGTGCCCACTGAGAACCCCGGCAACACTTTGCTCCACACTCCTGAAAAGGAGACCGGTGGACAGAGGAACCCAGCAAAATCCAAAACTACGGCCCAATCCCCGAACCGTGAGGCCCAAAACCGCCGCGACAGGAGTACCAGACCGGCTCCCACGGAACAGACTGGGGAGAGCCGGCCGGAGCGAAGCCTCCCGGTCGTTCGTCGCTCCGTTCACCAGCGCCTGGGTGACAAGAGCCACGCCAACCAAGACCTCCGAGAGGTGATCAGGCGGGGCAAAGCCATCGGCCACGACACTGAGGAAGTCGCGGCCCTCAAACGCAGAATTGCCGAGCTGGAAGGTCGGCAGCCCACCGGGAGCGATTTTTCGCTCCCAGCTCATCAACAAACTCGTACGCGACCGATTCCTCGGGTCGCGGACAATGCCTCGCCACTTTCCCTCGATATCCTGCAAGAGGCCGTCCCGAAGGGGATACAAATACCCCAGCTCGGCCTCTATGACGGGAGCTCGGATCCCGATTCCCACCTCGGCCTCTACACCTCCTGGATGGACCTGCACGGCGCCTCCGACGCCCTGCGCTGTCGCATGTTCTCCCTGACGCTGGGGCCCAAGGCACAGAGGTGGTACCACTCTCTTTACCCCCGCTCCATCTCAACCTGGGCACAGCTCGGGTCGGCATTCCGGTCCCACTTCATTGGATCGCAGATCAATCTCGCCCCCAAGGAATCCATCTCCAACATCGTACAGGGCGAGACCGAGAGTCTGAAGGACTACATCGCCCGATTCAATGATCGGGTCCAGAATATGGAGCGATGTCACCCTGACGCCCTGCTCATCACGGCCCAGGGCGGCCTCAGACCGAAAACGCTGTTCAGGTGGTCTCTGTGCCAGAACAAGCCGACCACCTACCAAGAGTTCCTCACCCGCGCCCAGGAATATATCATGGCGGAGGAATCTTCGTCCATCCCGACCTTCGAAGCCACACCGGCACCCACGCCAGCGAAGGCAAAGGCAAAGGAAGAGAAATCAGGGAAGCCGAGCAAGTCCTTCGCCGAGATTCGGGCTCAGCGGAGGCAAAGGGCCGAGGAGCTGAGGGAGAGCTACCAGGGCGTCTTCTCTGTAGGTGCCGCGGCTGTTTACGAGGAGATTAAGGCCAAAGGGTTGTTGCCGGACCCCAAGCCGATGTTCACCGATAAGGACAAAGTCGACAAGACCCGCTACTGCACCTACCACAAGGCGCACGGGCATAATACCGATCAGTGCCGGAATCTGATCTCGGCACTCCTGAAGCTGATCGACGACCCCCAACTTCGGAAGTTCACCCACTCCGGAGACAAGAGGAAAAAAGGGGGTCGCTTTGAGGAAAATCCCGACAGTGACGAGGACGCCGATGTAAATCCTCGGAGAAAGAAACCGCAACAGGGCGGTCCCCATGAAATCATGACCTTCTGCCCCACCCACCAAGACGAGGCCGGCACCTCCAGGGGCAGAAAAAGAGACCGGTCCCCTCGCACCGGGGCCGACCCAGCCAACTACCCTTCCCGGCGCGTCAACACCAGCCGGGGTGAATCCCTCCTCTCCAGGAGACAGACCAAAGCCTACGCCCGACAGGCTTACCATGCCGGGCAAAGGGTGATGCACGCCCACAGCAGGCCGGCGCCGGAGCCGACCCCAAACACCATCACCTTCAACGATGAAGATGCCTTCCTGTTCGACCATCCCCACTCCGACGCCCTGGTGATCACGGCGCCGATCATGGCGATTAAGATCCATCGCATCATGGTCGACACCGGGGCCTATGCCAGCATCCTTTATTACGAAACCTTCAAGAAGATGGGGATCGACAGGAAGGAGGTGCAGCCCTGCCGGGAGCGAATCCAAGGCTTCAACGGCCAGACCATCGCCCCAGTCGGGCAGGTCACACTGCCGATCCGCTTCGGAGAAGGAGGGCAGCCCGCGAAGACAATCTTAGAGACCTTCAAAATCGTGGACTGCCCGAGCGAGTACAATGCCATCTTGGGAAGGACGGCACTTTACAAACTGAAGGCCGCCGTCTCCATCTTCCACTACTCACTCAAATTCCCAACCCCCGATGGGGAAGGGACGCACCGAGGAGACCAAAGGGAAGCGCGGGAATGCATCCTAACCATCCCGCGCACCGAGATAAACATGGCGGACTTACAGGAAGACGCCGGGGTGGCGGATACCGAGTTGGCACACGACGGTGATGGGGGCAACCGCATGCTGGGAAACCAGACAGGTTCGCATCCCCTGACCCCGACGGGTGCCGACCCGACAGCCGCGGAGCCAAACGTTGGAGCGGACAACTCGGCCCCGGGCGCCGAGGTGACGGATCCTGTCGAGGGCGGGGTCGAAGACGACCTCGACAGGGACAGGGGGAGAAGGGCCGGCAAAAGGCCGATCACGGAGGAAGACGAGCTCGACCCTCGGACACAATACGAAGAAAAACGGGGGACGAAGAGGGCCGAGCCAATGGATGAAGTCGAGGTCATCTTCATCGACGAAGAGACCTGTCAGAAACAACTCCGGATCGGGAGCAAGCTGCCGGGGCCAATGAAGGCCGAACTGACCGAGTTCCTCCGGAAAAACGCGGACGTCTTTGCATGGACCCACGAGGACATGGTCGGCATCGACCCGCAGGTCGCCTGCCATCGATTGCAGGTCGACCCCACAGTCAAACCGGTCGTGCAAAAGCGGAGGAAGCTCGGCCCCGACCGACAGCAAGCCCTGGAAGAGGAGGTGACCAAGCTCAAGGACAACGAGTACATACGCGAAGTCCGGTACCCGACCTGGGTGGCCAACCCGGTACTCGTGAAAAAAAGCAGCGGGGCATGGCGGTTATGCATCGATTTCTCCGACCTAAACAAGGCATGCCCCAAAGACAGCTATCCCCTCCCTCACATCGACTACATGGTCGACGCCACGTCAGGTCACGAGCTGATGAGCTTCATGGACGCGTACTCCGGCTACAATCAAATTCCCATGCATCCGGACGACGAGGAGCATACCTCCTTCTACTCGGCACGTGGACTTTACTGCTACACCATGATGCCGTTCGGGTTGAAGAATGCCGGGGCCACCTATCAACGCCTAGTTAATAAGATGTTTGCTAGCTTGATAGGTGAATGTATGGAAGTGTATGTAGATGATATGTTAGTTAAGTCTGTGTACGCGTCCAATCATGTAAACGATCTTAATAAAATGTTTTCCATTTTGCGTGATTATTCCATGAAGTTAAATCCCAAAAAGTGTACTTTCGGTGTTGGGTCAGGAAAATTCTTAGGGTACATAGTCAGCCAGCGCGGCATCGACGCGAACCCCGAGAAAATCAGAGCAGTGCAAGACCTTCGACCGCCGACGTCAATCAAAGGAGTCCAGAGCCTGACTGGCAAACTCGCCGCCTTGAGCCGGTTTATCTCGAAGTCCACCGATCGCTGCAAACCTTTTTTCGACGCCATCAAGAAAAATCACAAGTTCGAGTGGACGCCGGCCTGCCAAAAGGCGTTGGAGGCAATCAAGGAAACTCTCAGCCAGGCTCCGACAATGCAAAAGCCCCGTCCAGGTGAAATGCTATATCTGTACCTGGGAATTTCCGAGGTGGCCGTAAGTGCCGCCCTGATTCGGGAGGATGATTCAGGCCAATTCCCGATCTACTACGTGAGCAAGGCTCTTCACGACGCCGAGCTGAGGTACCCGCCTATGGAGAAGCTTGCCTTCGCCTTGGTGACCGCAGCTCGAAAACTCAGGCCGTATTTCCTGGAATACTCAATCACGGTCCTCACAGCCTACCCGCTAAGACAAATCCTACACCGACCCGACACTTCGGGTCGAATGGTCAAATGGGCAGTAGAGCTGGGACAATACGACATCCAGTACCGACCCCGAACAGCAATGAAGGGGCAGGTACTATCGGACTTCATAGCCGAGTTCACGCCGGGAGTCGAGGAAGCGAAGGGCGAAGAACCCTGGGTGATGTACGTGGATGGGTCCTCCACTGCCGGACGAGCAGGTGGAGGAGTCGTCCTCGTAGATCCTCAAAAAAGGCTATTCTGTCACTCGATTCAATACCTCTTCCCGGCGACCAACAACGAAGCCGAATACGAGTCATTGCTATCCGGGCTCGACCTAGCCGAAGCCATGAGCCTGACCGACCTCGTCATATACTCCGACTCCATGTTAATGGTCAAACAAATTTCCGGGGAGTTCGAGGTCAAAGAGCCAAGGCTGGTTCCCTATCTGGGGCTAGTAAAGAAGAAGCTAGCCAAGCTCCGGACCCGAATAGAGCATATCCCGCGAACGGAGAACGTACAAGCTGACGCCTTGGCCCGTCTCGCCTCAAGTGCCGGGGTGGAGAGCGTCGACTATGTACAGGTCGCTCACAAGGAACAACCTTCCGTACTCGGCACCTCCATAATGAGCGCCGACCAGACCGTTGCAGACGAAGAACCGAACTGGATGATCCCGATCCGGTCGTATCTTGAGACCGGCGCGTTGCCGTCTGACCCAAAAGAGGCCAGACAGCTCCGTACCCGGGCAGCTCGATTTACGATCGTGGCCGGCGAACTGTTCAAGAGAGGATACTCGGCACCCTTGCTCAAGTGCGTGGACGAGAAGAGTGCCGAGTACGTTCTGAAGGAGATTCACGAAGGCGTATGCGGAAACCACTCAGGCGGTTACGCTCTCGCCCACAAAGTTCTCAGGCAGGGATATTATTGGCCCAGCCTGAAGAAAGACGCCTTGGACATGGCTCGGAGATGCGCAAAATGTCAAACGTTCGCGCCGAACATCGTCCAACCCTCGCAGCCATTGAAGTCAATATTTAGCCCGTGGCCGTTCGCCAAGTGGGGTGTCGACCTGATCGGCCCCCTACCCACCGGAAAAGGCGGGGTGAAGTACGCGGTCGTCGCCGTGGACTATTTCACGAAATGGGCTGAAGCCGAACCACTCGCTACCATCACCGAACAGAAGATGATCGACTTCCTATGGAAATCAATCATATGCCGCTTCGGGGTGCCGAACTCCATAATCACCGACAACGGGAGACAGTTCGAGGGGAAGAAGCTAGAGGCATTTTGCGAAGAACATAACATCAAACATTTCTTTTCGACACCCTACCATCCTCAGTCCAATGGCCAAGTCGAAGCCGTCAACAAAATTATCAAACAAGGACTCAAGGTTCGACTTGAAGCCGCAAAAGGAACCTGGCCGGAAGAGCTCCCAAACGTACTCTGGTCGTACCGCACAACGGCGAGATCATCTACGGGAGAGACGCCGTTCTCCCTGGCGTACGGGACAGAAGCCATGGTGCCTGTCGAGCTCGGCGCCCCAACCTTTCGAGTAACCAACTTCGAAGAGGAGTCTAACTCCGAGCTGTTGAGAACAAGTCTCGACCTGATAGACGAGCATCGGTCACAAGCCGAGCTCAGAAACGCGGCGTACAAGAAACGAAGTGAGAGATACATTAATTCTCAAGTCAAGTCCCGCTCCTACCAGGTCGGCGACTTAGTGCTGAAGAGGGTAACGGGGCCTGACCCCGGACCGCTAAAACCGAAGTGGGAGGGACCCTACAGAATCAGCGAAGTCCTCCCACATGGGGCCTACCGTCTCGAGCACCTGGACGGCACCCCCCACCAATACCCGTGGAATGCGGCTTTTTTGAAAAAATTTTATCAATAGGTCTAGGACAATGTTATATCTTCTCTTTTGCAACATTACTCTTATAAAAAATGGATGAAGCTTGTAAAAATTTATATTCTTTGTTCCTTTGTGATTTTGCTTTTGCCCTAAGTGTAGATCGAGTCGAAGCGGCGTAATTAACGTAAGGAACGAAGTGCCGGCCCGAATCAGTACGATGACCGGGTCGACACTAGCTGGACTCAACTAGGAAGTCCAGTCAGGCCAATAATACTACCGAGTCCAAACGCGAGACCGGTCTGGTAAGCTGCCACATAAATATGTGCAGGTCGGGTCAGAACGATGGCTCGGCCTGCACGAGCCGGGCTCGGTAAAGTAGCCCGGTAAGGCCGTCGCGCCAACGTAAGGAACAAAATATACAAAACAAATATAAGGAGCCGAGGCAAATCCCGGACTCGGCCGCGTAAGAAGGTGGAAAAGTGCCAATCTCGACATCCGAATCGGTCACGTAAAAATAAGTAAATATACAAAACGGCACTAAGCCTATACTTAAACGCAAAATGAAAGTAAGCACGCAGTGCGGCACCACGAGCATACTTTTATGACTAAGTAAATAGAACATTAAGAACTCATTCGAAACAGACAAATGATAATATCCATTCAGAACACAAAAACATTCATAACTCGAGTTCTTAAAGTGGCTCACAGGCCAAAACAAACAAAATATTCACGAATCAAACTTTGTCATAAAAAGATAAAAGGGCCACATACGGCCAAAAGATCGCGGCACGCAGGCCAGAGAAAATCTTCAAAGAACGGCCTCGGTACCCACCTCCACCACCTCAACCTCGGCTTCAGCCGCAGCAGCTCCCTCGGCCTCCGCCTCTGTCGCCCCCGAGGTGCCGACCCCAGCCTCAACATCGGCAGCTGCCTTCGCTGCCGCGGCCGCCTTCTCGGCCTCCTCCATCTCCGCGACTACCGACAGAACGGCACCGCGCCTCGGCCGGGACTCAGGGGCCGGGTCCGCCTCGAATGGCTTATAGTTCGGAAGGAGCTCCCCGGGGGCCAGTCGCCATGTCTGGAAAGAGGGCACCGCGCCGAATCTCTCGAAGCCGACAATGACGCCCTCGGCCCAGCCCCGGAGTCTTCGAACCACCACGGCTTCGTCGGCGTCGACCTCGCAGATCTGGCCTTCGAAGTCCAAGTCGTACCGGGCCATCTTCTCAGCGAGGATAGCCCTGAAGTCGTCAAGGGAGAGCACCCCGGCATCTAGACGCTGGAACAACCAATAAAGGTTGTACGCCGCCGAAATATCCATGCTCTCCCTCATCTCCTCAAAGTACTGGACCTGAACCTCGGCGTATGTCGCTGGAGGGGGAAGAGCGATGGGCTCGCCGTCGATCTGCTTGGCAGCCTCCTTCAACAGGCAGACCTGGGAGCTCAGCCTTTTGCCGTACTCTGTCAGCTCAGAGGCCTCTTCCTCATACTTTCTCTTCAGATCGGCGACCTCAGCAGCGTGCAGTTCGGCAAGGCGAGCGAGGTCGGCTTTGTGCTTTTCCTCCAATCCGTGGACCTCATCAGCACGGCGCCTCTCGCTTTCCGACAGCTCGGTGGCCAGCCTCACCTCCATCTCCTCCCTCTGCTGAGCCCACTCCGCCCTCTCGCGGGCCAGATCCTCGGCGGCCTTAGCAGCCGCCCTCTCCGCCACGGCGACAGAGCCGCGTTGGATGACCAGCTCGTTCTCCAGAGACGAGATCTTCCTGACCTCGTCCTTGAGCTCGCTGATCCGACCTTTGGAGGTGGCCAAATCCTCCTCGGCCCTGTCGCGGGCGTCGACCTCCTTCTGCACGGCCACGGCGGCGTGGATCAGCTCGACCATGGACCGGCCCATGGACGCCACCGAATGCTGGATGAGTTGCGCCGGCGAGAGCATGGACACGGACGTCTCGGCGGTCGGGGTCCAGGAGGCCATCACAGCCTGGGCCGCAGATATCACCTCCCCTGGCAGGCGATAGGGGTTGGGCAAGTCGAGCGGAACCGCCGCCGCGGAGTCGATGAACCACTGGTCCGGGAACCGCTCAAGGCTCTTGGAGAGGCTGGCCTTGCGGTCCGGATCCACTGGTATGTAGGTTGAAGAGCCGGCCTGGTGGACGAAGGCCGACCTCTCATCCGCGGTGGCGGCCCCCGGAACCTCGGATACCTTTTTCTTTTTCGGGGACGGCGGAGCATTGTCTTGCACCCCGGCATCATCCTCCGTGGGCTCCTCCGGCTCCTCCGTGAGGATTCGACGCTTCCTCTGGCGAACAGGCCCGCCCTGACTGGCCACACCTCGGCCATGACCGGCGCCGGTCTCGGAGGCACTAGACCGGCCCCTTCGCCCGCCTGCGGGGACAGTAGCGGGGACAGTCGGGGCCGAGCTGGCAGCCACAGCGGCCTCCCTTGAGGTCGTGGCTTTGGAGGCCGGCTTCGGCGGGGCAGGGTCCGAGGTCCCCGCCGAACTCGACGCCGAGGCCTTCTTCTTCGACTGCCTTGTCAGGAAGTCCATGCGGCTGGCCATCTTTCGATTTTTTAAGGAGCTTGGATGCGCGCGTGCGTACTTGTTCGCTTCTTTCACCGAACCAAACCCGCACTCACGGTGGAGGGGATAGTACACTGTCGAACGATGACAAAATGCAAGGGTGAGAATAAACGTGAAGGTACTCATGCGCAGAAATAATTTAACTCAATTAAGTAGAAGTACCGGGCTCGAAGTGTTTGCTGTTGTACTCGGGACAGAGATTATGCTCGATCAAGTTCTCTTCCGCGACAAGACTTCGGTAGTTACGCTTGTCCGCAGGAAGTCCGAGCAGGGTTTCGACCTTTGCGACCAGCTCGTCGCTTGGCTCAATATGGGGGTTGTGGACTGAAATGTAAACACCGACCTGTTAGCAGACAAGGACAGTTAATTAGAAGAGCGGAAATGAACGGAAGTAAAATAACTCACAAGGGCCAGATATGAAATCGGTCGACGGGTGCCGAGTTGTGTTGGGCGTCCTCCATTCGCCGCCGACCCAAAACCACTCCGGCATGTAGCCGTGCAGCGACTCCGGGATCTTGTTAATCAAGGACTTTTCTACACCGGGAGTTACCGAGCTGTAGTAATTGCCGGACTCTCCGGACTTCTTGAAATCGAAGAGGGCCTTCACCTCGTCGCAAGTGGGATCAGCCCAGCCCTGCTGGCGGAAGAGGACTATGAGGCCGACCAGCCGGGCAAAGACTGTTGGGACGAGCTGGCTAATACCGATGCCAATCCCACTAAGTATGTCGCTCAAAGCCCCGGGCAGCGGAAATCGGAGGCCGAGCAAGATGCTCGACCGATAAACGCCGACACAACCCGGCGGCGGACAGTGTATTCGCTCGCCTGCATAAGGGGCGAAAATTCTCACCCCGGCGCCAAAGCTGGCCCTGCCCCTCAGTTTGGCCAAATCAAGATCCGTCAGCACCGAGGGGGTCGTCCATGCGGTAGCCGAGGCGGTAGAAGGCCACACCCGCGGAGGGCGGCACCAACACCCCAGAGGAGCCGTGGTGGCGGCTTCGACGGCGGCGTCAGTTTCGACATCCTCACGCGCCATGGGAACACGTTCTCGACCGTAGGTGTTGCCTCGGAGCGTCTCTTCCACCAGCTCGGCGTCTACGTCCGATTCGGCGGGAGAGGCGGGGTCGGACTTCTTCTCGCCCTCCTCGGCGTCGGACTGGCCTGACCCGAGGTCGATTATCTCGATTGTGGGAAAATCCGAGGGCTCCCCACGACGCGCGTCTGTTGCCGCCGCCGCCGACGTCACGCGGACGGCAGAAATCGGGGTCACTCTGAGCGGTTGCATCGCCCCGGCCGTCGGTGGGGAATAAACGACCAACTCCCCGGTCTCCTCCGCCGTGAAACCGCCATCTCCGGCGGGGAGGTTTGCAGCACAGTCGGACAAATTCGACATAATCGAAAGAAACTGAAGAAAAAGTTTCAGATAAACGGAATTACCGGTTTGGAGATCCCCGAAAAACTCGAAAAAGCCTTGAAACTGCTCTGAAACTCCGCTCGGAAGTCCGGTTGCCCAAGAGATTTGTTTGCTCGAAAATTCTGAAAGCTCGTAAAAGTTCTTCGAGGAAGACGATGGGGATATATATACATGCGGAGAACCAATCGCAACGTTACACGTGGCGCAGCACTTAAAATTCGAAATTAAAGGACACGATCCAACGGTTGGGAACGAAACGATCCGACGGTTTATGAGCGGCCGCGTGAAGACCACGCGCCCCAAAAGTCACCGCTTCGACGAAGCGACACGACGTTTGGAGATCGCCAATAAATGGGCGACACGTGTAAAAGCTCTGAACCGGCACGCCTTTTCGTAACCGACAGGAAGCACAAACGGTCACAACGCATTAAATGGGACGTCAATTCAGGTCAGAAGATAACGGGCAAATTGTAGTTGTGATTTGCTCAAGTCCAAGTCATGTGCCGATCCCAAATGTATTCTAAGGACGACGGCCTCACAGAGGATGCCGAAGTGCACCCTCTCCGAGCCCGGGGGCCTGTATGTTGATATCAGAGTTCGCCCATGAGACTGAATCGGACCACTCAATTCCGAGAGCCGAACCAGAGACCCGGTCCACCCATAAGGTGCCGAGCTGGACCGGAAAACCTTTTGACCCTGACATCGCCGTGAGACCATTCGTCAGTTCGGTATCTTCAATTACGACGCCACGGGTGCCGGGCTGAGAAATGACGGACTGAAAGAAAGATTCCCCAGGACCAAGGGAACAGATGAAAGTCAGATGCCGAGGTGCCGACTTGGGGTCCCAGAGCGGGTCTCTATGACGGAGGATGCCGGTCTCTATAATGGTATAATAATGCCACTTGGAGGGTAATCATGGGCTAAATGGATGGGACATCATAGCCTGCAGACCTACTCCTCCTAGCTAAGATATAAAGTCTGTCAGCATTAAATGCCTGCCACCTAATGATGAGGAAAACCTCAAATCGCATTTAATGCTGTCAGAGAAGCGCCGGACTGTCCCGCAGAAACACTGTACGACAAGACGGATGAACAGTATCTGAACAGTGCCACATTAATGGCTACTATAAATAGCAACCCTTCTCATTTATTTTGGGTTGTTGAAACTCAACTGTAATAGCTATCTCTCTACTTTCTCTCTCTAAAAATCGCGTAATTACTCTGTAACGATTTGTAAGGATATTGCAAGTGCCGACCTCGAACGAGAGGCCGACCTAGCGATCAGTCAATAAACTGCAATTAAACCGTATTTTCCTGTCTCTACATTATTTCCTTTTTCATTATTTATCTTTTTAACCGTTGACCGGAAACGCCCGTCAACAGAATTATTGCTACAGTCTTACAGCGGCTCTAGCGATATAATTCAATAAAAGAAATACATTTACATATTTCTCTCTTTACTAAGAAAAACTACTTGTGTGTGTAAATAATT
The DNA here is from genome assembly GCA_008636005.1 of Striga asiatica. Taxonomy (NCBI): domain Eukaryota; kingdom Viridiplantae; phylum Streptophyta; class Magnoliopsida; order Lamiales; family Orobanchaceae; genus Striga; species Striga asiatica. The sequence continues at coordinate 1,594,464 of BKCP01010626.1, read as the reverse complement.
AGCAGTTTAGCACCAATCATCGTGAATGAAACATTGGGAATACAAAAATTACTAGCATGTTCACATGAAATTTTAGGCAGTCAATTTTCATGGTGATAATGGGTGTCACTATAACACTTAAAAAAATATAATTTGTTTGGAGTTCGAATAATTCGAGTTCAAATAATTTAGGATACAAACTTTTAAATTTGTTTGGTTAACTCGAAATATGTTCGTTTAAACTCAAAAATTAAAAAATTAAAATAAAAATATTTTTATATTTTAAATTTTATTATTAAAAATATCATGTAAATATAAAAAAATAAAATCAAAATAATAATAGTAAAAATATCATCTGAAAATGCAAACGATGGATTGGATCTGGGGTTTTGAGACTTTGAGTAGATACGTACAACCATTATTGTAAAAATGTTGGGACCATTAAGTGGGCCTGCCATCTTGACCCAAAACTTTTATGACACAAACTTCTTAATATGTTTGATTAATTCAAATTTTGTTGTTTGAACTCGAAAATAAAAAAGTTAAAATAAAAATATTTTATATTTTAGATATTTATTAAAAATATTATGTAAATTTACAAAAAATAAATAAATTTATAATAAATTAATGCTCGGGAACATTATCAAACGTTCGCGAACGAGCTCGTGTTCGTTCGATTATTAAAAATTTTATTTTTTGTTCAAATTCAACTCGATTAACAAATGAACGAACTCGAACGAGCTTTTGTTCATGAATGTTCGTTAACAGCCTTGTCCACTAATAAATTTTTCATAATGACACTATGAACCATATTTATCAAGCAACTATTTACAAATCATTAATACAATTCATTAGTCAAATCAATTATCCACTTTTAATATAATTTGAAAACGTGTTGAGCCTAAATGGCTGTCTCGCACGCTTCGGAAATCGGAAACTTACTTGGCAACATTACATGCTTCGGGTTTTGGTTCGGATACATTCCCTAATTGTTTAAAATAAAATACTTAATAAATAAGCTCTTAATATAATTTGAAAACGTGCTGAGCCTAAATGGCTGCCTCGCACGCTTTGGAAGCTTCATTACATGCTTCGGGTTTTGGTTCGGAAGCTTCATTACATTTCCTAATTCTTTTGGAGAATTTAGCCTAAAACAACCAATCAATAATAGAGGCTACTTTTGTTGTACAATGACATTAGGTATGATAGATTTGGTCATTGTGGGTCAAGGTGCCAGCCAGGCCTACTTAAATGGTCCCAACTTTTTTACAATAATGCTTATACGGTACCTACTCAAAAGTCTCGAACACCAGATCCAATATATCATTTGCATTTCATCTGAATTTCATTTTCTTCTTCACCACAAATAAGCATTTGAGAAAAATCTTCCGAGCTAGAGCTGATTGAACTTCACTTCACCAACAGGGGATCCATGGCAGCTTATGGAACTCTGCTTTCTCTTACAAACACTATAGACCAAATTCAAAATCACCCTCGCCCACCCATCTCCCTCGACAAACTGCAGATCCAACCTCTAATAGAAAAGGTTGCTTTCTTACAAGATTTTCTCGAAAACTATATTATTGATGATGTAAATGGATTGGAGGGGCGTATGGTCGATGCGGCTCACGCGGCAGAGGGCATTATCGAGTCCCACATTGCCAATCATATTGATCCTATTATTAAAGACGAAAACCCTATGGATCTATTTTTTAAGAATATGATGGTGGAATCCTATACCTCTCACGAGGCAAAGGATAACGAGGCTCGTGGGAAAGCTAACATTTTTTCCAAGAAAAACTTCTCTTTGTATGGAGAGCTACAGATAGTGATGCACAACTTGGAATGCATCACAGAAGACGTGGCTGCTATTAAACATAAGAAGACGGGAAAAAAAATCGCTCCTTCTTGCACGGAGGATGACGCCATGGTGGGTTCCGATGATGTCAAGAACGACATCATGGATAAGCTGACCAACAGCCGTCATTCGGAGGGGGACGACACGATGGTGGGTTCCAATGATTTCATGATCGACGTCATAGATAAGCTGACCAATGAAAAATACGGTCATTGGATCATCGCGATTGCCGGCATGGGCGGTGTTGGTAAGACCACTCTTGCAAAAAGTATTTACGAAAATCGAGTTATCGTACGTCACTTTGATATTCGCGGATGGGCTACAGTCTCTCAAGAATTTGATTCAGAAAGGATTTTGTTACAACTCCTTCATTGTTTTACAACCATAGGGAGTGAGGGCAGCGAACACGAAGAATTAGGATATAAACTGTATCAGAGCTTATTTGGGCGACGATATCTGATTGTGATGGATGACATTTGGGGTACGGACGCGTGGGATGGGGTGAAGCCCTTCTTTCCGGTTAACAACAACGGGAGCAGAGTATTGATAACCACTAGGCTATCGAATGTGGCTTTGCAGCTCGATGGCCCTGATTACTTTCAGATGAGTTTACTGAATCATAAAAAAAGTTGGAATCTGCTTCGTGGGTGCGTGTTTGGGGAACAAGGGTGCCCTCCTGAATTGGAAGGGATTGGGAAGGACATTGCTAGGAAGTGCAAAGGACTTCCATTGTCAATTGTTGTAATTGGAGGACTCCTAGCAAAGTCTGAACAAACACGACAAAACTGGCTAAACGTTTTAAAAAATTTAAGCTCGATTGTGAATTTAGAGGAAGATGAGCGTTGCCTTAGAATACTAAAGCTGAGCTACAATCAACTGCCGGTCCACCTGAAGCCGTGTTTTCTCTACATGGGCATGTTCCCAGAGGAACACGAGATTCACGTCTCCACACTCATCAGGCTATGGGTTGCAGAAGGATTCGTGAAACCGGTTGCTGGAAAAAGTTTGGAAACAATTGCCAGATTTTATCTACATGATCTCGTCCTCAGAAACCTAATCTTCGTTTGTGAGCTGGACACTACTCGAAGAATAAAACGGTGTGGCATCTACAATCTCCTGAGAGACCTATGCATGAAAGAAGCGGAGAAATACAAATTCTTTCGCACGATGGAAACAACGCATAACCCTGAGCACCACCAAAGCTGGCACGCCCAACGCCGTATCGGCATTCACCAAGCCGAGAAATACATTCCGCGTCCACTCCCTAAAGCTGTGCAATCCGCATCACGAGCACGAACTCTAATATGGAACGTTGATGGATTTTTACCATCTTTAGTTCCCTTTAGATTACTGAGGATTCTGAATGGATTTATTTATAACCATAAATATGATGAACAAGAATTTTTTCTTCCTGTCAACTTGTGCCACCTGGTCGCCCCAGGGATTCAATTTCCTGTGCAGCCTTTGTACAGACTCTGGAATTTACAGACATTAAAAGTTGATTCGGTCCTGATGGGTAAGAACAAGCCGGCGGTGCTAGACATCTGGCAGATGTCCCCCCAACTCAGGCACGTCAAGGTACGGAATCTCCAGCTCAAGGATCCTCCTCCCATGAAACAAGAAAGTAATTCCATGGTGTTGGAGAAGCTAGAGACGCTCCAGGAAGTGCTTAACTTGAGGTTGGGTGAGAAAGTGGTTGATAGAATTCCCAACATCAAGAAGCTGGGATTAATATATGAGGATAAAGAGGAGGAGGAATTATCACCGGCTGATTATGGTCTCGACTATCTCTGTCTGCTACGCAAGCTGGAGGACCTTTCATGCCGTTCATATCTCTATCGACAAGTTGAGATGAAGTTCCCGGTTTCACTCAGGAAGCTGACTCTGTGTGGCACTCGGCTGGGGTGGGAGGAGATGGGGACAAAGATAGGGTCGTTACCATATCTCGAGGCCCTCAAGCTATGGTATGATGCGTTCGTGGGGCCCAACTGGGAAACAGCCGAGGGCGGATTTCAGAGACTGAAATACTTGACAATCATTGGGTGCTTTGATCTGGAACAGTGGAGGGCAGAGGCCGAGCACTTCCCGTGCCTCCAGCGGCTCCACCTAGTGGATCTATGCAGTCTCAAGGAGATTCCATTGGGAATTGCGGATATACACACGCTTAGGGAGATCAATCTGGATTATTGTTCAGACTCTACCGTGCTTTCTGCAAAGAAAATATTAGAGGAACGGCTTGGGGAATTTGGGCTTCAGATTAAAGTTTCGCCGCATAAAAGGTAGACCCGGTAACTGCAACAAGAGAGCTTGCGGAGTCGGAACCTTACAGTTCTATGAGTTTGGTCGGTGAAAGGTTGTTATAAATGTATGCAATTTCATTTTTATGTTTGTTTTTCTTTAGCTCAAGTTTGAGTTTTTAGACTTTTCAATGAAAATTACATCTTTTAAATGTTTTAGATAGACAGAAGAGATGAAATTGAAATGAACTGATTTTTATTATTGAGTTGAAATGATTTTTATTTTCTAAACTCAATGATTTTTTATTTTTTATTTTATTTTATTTTTTTTCTGGAGCCTAAAATACTTGAAAATCAAGCGATGCCACGATCTGGAACAGTGTAGGACGGAGGCTACGTACTTCTCGCACCTCGAGTGGTTCAAAATATGTGTACTAGACAATCTGAAGGAGATCAATTGGCATTGTTGAATACGTTTTTTATTTATCTATTTATAATTTTTGTGTTTTGTTTTTATATTAGAATATATATGGTAGAATATTATTTGATATATAGTTTCTTTCTCTTAATAGGTTTCAAAGAGATAAGGAGTGAAGTAATATATATCTTGTAACAGATGGGAGAACGTGAAAAAAGAGCAGCAAATGCATACAAGGAGATTGAAGTTTTTTTTTACGACAAGGACAGGACTTGGAGATCAAGCAAGTTATTATTCATTTGGACTTGGTGTTCTTGATTACTACTCACTCATCATTCTCTTGGATTATTTTGTTTTTATTATTTGATAAGTTTAGAGAGTTTGATGCTCATTGAATCTAGTCATTTTGTTCGAACTCTCGATATGCTTTGCTTCTTTAACTAGACTATCTGGGACGTGTTGAATTATATGAAAAAACGTTGTGTTTGTTTTGTTCTAGTAGCATTTTGGTTTGTTGTTAAAGGTAACAAAATTGTTACTGGGTGTGTGTGTTCCTGTAATTTATATTAAATGATGAATATTGTGGTCAAGCCACGAAACAGAGATTGTTGTTTGGAGGAATTGTCAGTGTGGACAAAAGTTGAAAATTTCGCTTTTAAACCAGTCAAGTATCACACGTACTTGTACTCTGAGTTAGCTTAAACTACACAAATTGATTTTCCATTGTGTAGTCATGGCATTTTCGTCTAGAGAAGTAAAACGTAACAGTTTTAATAGTCTGAGAGTGGTATAATATTAATAGGTGGTCATTTTCTATTTATCTTCTTTTACTTAACAGTATTTGTTTTTCTAGAATACCAAAGACAACCCTCCTTAGTCCTTGCAATACCCTTTTCATTGGCAATCTTGGTGAGAATATTAATGAAGAAGAGCTTCATGGCATTTTCAGCACGTATGTTATGAATATATTGCTCTTTTCTGGATTATGATATATTTAATTGACTGCTTCACATATATAAGAACTGTCTTTATTGTACAATTTTGTCGTGCAGCATTCACATCCTGCTTCACATATGTATCTTTATTGCTCTTTTCTGGTTCTGTTGGCATGCGCATTCAATATCCTTTTACTATGTTCATTGTCTTTGAGGTGTTGATTAGATAATTTGATAAGACATCTGAACTGAAGTTATTTTTATCGTCCCTCCTTCTCATGTCCGCTGCCCCCTCAACTCGCATTTTCTCAAGCAAGCAAAATTTTGTAGTGGGTTTGGTTTTACTAAGCTTAATCTTGAGCTTTATCTTAAACCAAACAAAAATAAAAATAAAAATAAAATAAAATGGATTCAGTTATCTTTTAAAATAATGAATCCCCTGTTGATATTTGTTTCAGTTTCACCATCATAAATTGCATCATTATGAAGGATTTGTTTGTGAATTTGAAGATTAAAAGGAATTTCTTGAATTAGCATACTTGATAATTTGCAATATTTTTCTCAAACTTTGTTTCTCTCTTGACGTCGAGATATTTTCATTTGTTTTGGTTTGACAATATTATTTGTATAAATATACTGCCACGTTAGAAAAATTTATTGAAAATTATTAGTAAATTAATAGTAGCTTACATAATAATAAGCCGGTGGGCTCAGCCATCAATTTGTTGATTGAATTAATCCCATCAAAGCACGTTTACCAAACAGTCCACTTGAATTTATAACGATAATATATTGAATAATGTTTTATATTGATATCCGACCAAACAGTAGGACTATTTTATTCTTTGAACTTTTCTCTTTACTAATTTCTTTTAAATGATGTCGGAGAGGATGTTTAAAATTCATATTTATTATATTTTATTTCAACTCATAACTCATTTTAATAGCTTAAACCATTATGCACACCTTTACACGCCGTAACATGTTTAATATTGAGATATAAATAAATTTCACAATTGATCTTAAAGAATTTCCCAAAACCATATAGAATAAAAAAAATGAGAAAATTGAAAAGGTAAAGAAAAAGGAAGTAAAGGTAATACATTTTTAAATCTAGCATGGGTCTTTCGGTATAAAGCAAGTCAAAAAGTGCACCCGATTTAGTTTTTAGATAGATTTGAAATAAGATTGACAAGAATCAAGAATATCCAGTAAACCGCACAAATCCACGAATCATTTGTAAATACTAGTAAGTAGCAACTTTTATCAGTTGAATGTTCGTGAAAACGCGTTGAAAGCTTAAAAATTGTCTTGACAACGACAGCACCCATCAAGCGACAGGTACCACAGCACTGTCTGGTAATAAATTAGCTTAACACTCCGCAGCAATCCATGGCAGTTTTCACACTGTGAAAGTGTCGATTTTTGTTTCAAACCTATCGTAATTTCAAATTTTTAGTTTCGTTTTGATGAACCAAGAAAACCCTTTAGCTCTGTGAAAGATTCTGTTGGTTTTAATTTTACTGCCTTCCTGTTTTTTGTGTTTCTGAACTTGTTGTAAAGGTGACATTTTTTCTGTTCTGTTTTTGGCTTTCTGTTTTCAGTTCAGTTTCCACCTCAAGATTGGATTTTGTTTAGGGGGAATTCAGAATATTTTTGGTCATTGCTGAGGTGAGAGCTTTGACATGAAAATTCTCAGTTGTTTCATGTTGATTTTCTGGTTTTCTGCTTCAAAATTGGGGGTGGCTGCTCTGAATTCAGATGGTACAACTCTGTTGTCCCTTGTTAGGCATTGGACGGTTGTACCTCCATCCATTAAGCTCAACTGGAATGCTTCTAATGCCACACCTTGTTCTTGGCTCGGGGTGCATTGTGACCGTGAAAACTTCATTGTTGGTTTAAATTTGTCTAGCTTTGGGATGTCAGGTCGATTGGGACCCGAAATTGCTTATTTAAAGAGGTTGAAGACAATTGACTTGAGCAATAACAGTTTTTCTGGTTCACTCACACCAGCTCTAGGCAATTGTAGTCTTCTTGAGGATATGTATTTGTTCGAAAACAGTTTTTCTGGAGAAATTCCAGCAACTCTTGGAAATTTGCAGAATTTGCAGGACTTGGATCTGTCTGAAAACAATTTTTCTGGTAGAATCCCAGAAAATATTGGGAATTTGCAAGCATTGCAATATCTGAGCTTGTGGTCAAATTCTCTCATTGGCGAAATACCCGAGTCTTTATTTCGAATTCCATTCTTGAGCACAATTTACCTCAGCAGCAACAGCCTCAGCGGCTCTATTCCATCGAATTTAGGGAATTTAAGCCATCTCGAATTTTTGTATTTGGACTATAATCAGTTATCTGGAGTTATTCCTTCATCCATAGGTAACTGCAGTTCTTTGCAAGAGCTTTATTTGCATCACAATAATCTGGAAGGTGCATTGCCTCGTAGCTTAAACAATCTCGACCGACTTGTTTCTTTAGTCGTGGATAATAATAATCTATCGGGCGAAATTCCAGATTTGGGCAATTGTATAGAGTTACGGACCCTTGTTTTGTCGAACAACAGCTTTTCTGGAAATATTCCAGTGGGATTGGGAAATTGCAGTGGCTTAACAAACTTTGCAGCCGTTAATTGCAGCTTAAGTGGGCCTATTCCTTCATCTTTAGGTCAACTTTCAAAGCTAACACTGCTTTACCTGTCCGAAAATCGGTTATCTGGAAAAATCCCGCCTGAGTTGGGAAATTGCAAGGCCTTGACTGATTTGCAGGTGTATGAAAACGAGCTTGAGGGTGAGATACCGAGTGAATTAGGTTCGCTAGGTGATTTGCAGACACTTATGCTTTTCACCAACCGTTTAAGTGGAGAAATTCCCATTGGTATTTGGAAAATCCAAAGCCTTCAAGATATCATCGTTTACAATAACAATCTCGTAGGCCAGATACCTAAGGAAATAACCGAGCTGAAGCAGCTGAGAAATATTTCCTTGTTCGACAATCGATTTTCCGGAGTAATACCTCGTGAGCTAGGCATAAATAGTAGCCTGACTTTAATAGATCTTACCCGCAATAGCTTCTCGGGCCCTATACCTCCGAATCTTTGCCATGGGAAGAAATTGGAGAAGCTTATTTTGGGTCAAAATCGGTTTGAAGGAAATATTCCTTCTGATATAGGGAGTTGCTTTTCTCTGAAAAGATTGGTTCTGAAATCGAATAATCTTACAGGTGTGCTTCCGGAGTTTGTACCGAATTCGGACCTATTGTTTATGGATCTTAGCAATAATACCCTTAGTGGAGCAATACCTTCAAGCTTAGCTAATCTCACTAACATCACCTCTATAGACCTATCATTCAATAACCTCAGTGGACATATTCCTCATCAGCTCGAAAATATCGTGCATCTCGAGAGTTTGAATCTGTCCTACAATGTTCTTGAAGGTGTTTTACCGTCAGAATTGTCCAACTGCCGCAAATTATCGAAACTTGACGTGGGCCACAATCGGCTGAACGGGACCATCCTGTCTGGCTTAAGTCACTTGACAGAATTAGCCGTTTTGGATCTTAGTGAAAATCGTTTTGCTGGTGGCATCCCTGATTTTTTATTTGGAGTAGGAAAGCTCTCTTTTTTGCAGCTTGGTGGAAATCGATTAGGTGGAACTATCCCTCTTTCGGTAGGATTGGAAAACGAAGCTCACAGCCTGAGGTCACTTAATCTTAGCAGAAACGGGTTAACGGGTCGTGTTCCGTTAGAAGTTGGGAAGTTAAAAATGCTGGAAGAGTTGGATATCTGTTGCAATAATCTGTCGGGAACTTTGGAGGCCGTTAGTGGGCTCCGTTCTTTGACTTTGGTCAACTTCTCGTACAATAACTTTTTCGGTCCTATTCCATCTCAGTTTCTGGAATTGGTGATTTCTTCTCCATTTTCGTTGATCGGGAATCGAGATTTATGCGTCGATTGTCGTGCAGGAGGCCAAACGAGCTGTCGGGAGTATAACACCTTTAAATCATGTGGTAGTATTTCAAGAAAAAGAAGAGGTCTTAGGCATTTTCATATTGCCGTAGCTCTTTTAGGATTGGCTCTTTTAGCCGTTATTATCCTCGCTCTCGGAATATGTTGTGTGCTTTTGAGGCAAAAAGGGCGTAAACGTAATTTTCTTCTCCCGGGCGAGGAAGAAGGGGCTTCATCCCTTCTCAGCCAAGTCTTGGAAGCCACCGAGAATCTAAACGACAGATACTTGGTCGGGAGTGGGGCCCACGGGAAGGTGTACAAGGTCACGTTAACCCCCACAAAAGTCTACGCTTTGAAGAAGCTCGATTTAAGTGGGCTTAAGGAAGGAAAGACGAACAGCATGGTTCGAGAAATCGAAACAATCGGGAAAGTCAGACACCGGAATCTGGTCAAACTCGAGGATTTTTGGCTGAGAAAAGATCACGGTTTGATTCTTTATGGTTACATGCCGAACGGGAGTCTTTACGATGTTCTGCACGGGGCTTGTCCTATAAAGCCATTGGATTGGGGGATGAGGTACAGGATAGCGCTTGGGACAGCCCACGGACTAGCGTATCTGCATTTTGACTGTGATCCTGCTATTGTGCACCGAGATATTAAGCCGATGAACATTTTACTTGATTCGGAGTTTGATCCTCATATTTCGGATTTTGGCATAGCTAAGCTTTTGGATGAGTCGGTTGGTTTGAATACGTGCAGCAGGATTGAGGGCACTTTTGGTTACATGGCTCCAGGTATGTTTAATTCATCAATATTTTCACCTCTTTTATTTGTTGCCCGACTCCAAGCATGATATTAGTCGTGTACCGATATTGTTGTACATCTATCTATTCTCACCATCAAGTCACTGAAATTTGAAAAAATGTTGGGAAATCTCATGCGTACATGAACAGAAAAAGGAAAAAATAAATAAAAACAAAATTTCAACATTTCTAGGGCAACAATTTTGAGTTTTAATTGATGTAGTTACTTGTAAAGTGGTGTTTGGGGAAAGCTCAATTCTTTTTAGCAAGATATGCCAAAACCCTCCCAAATTCCCTGGGGCATTTTGAAATTTCATGTGGGCTCAAGGGAGTGTTTGCATATTCTTGAATTGTCTTCTTTTGGTTTTTGTGTGTGTTTTTGCAAATACTACATTTAGCCAAAATCTTTAATACATGAAGTGGTAATTTCTTGCCTTGGCCAAGACAAAACTCAGAGAAGTCCAACTTTTAGTTACATTTTAAATTTGCCTACCATGTTCTTGCAGAAATCGGGTTCTGTTAACTAATACAAATTTTTCTCGGCAGAAAGCGCATTCTCGATTAAAAGTACCAAGGATACAGATGTATACGCTTATGGTGTGGTCCTTTTGGAACTAATCACCCGTAAGGAAGTTGTGGACCCATTGTTTGGGCCCGAAATGGATATTGTCGGTTGGGTTAGATCGGCTTTGGACGAAGGTGAAGACATTGAGTCTGTTGTGGATTCAGAGCTCTTAGATGAATTTATTACAGATTCGAGTGTGAGAGGGCATGTGCAAAATGTGATCTTGATTGCTTTGAGGTGCACTGATAAGGAGGCTAACAAGAGACCAAACATGAGAGATGTTGTGAAGCAGCTAACAGTGTTGGCCGATAACAGCAGTAGAAGCAAAAGTAGTACATAAGCTGTAGTAAAGTAGCAAGAAAACTAGTAGTTTCAAAATTTCCTTTTTTTTTTTCGCTTTCTTTGGTTTGTTTTTGGTACTTATATCCGTGTAAATTTAACTTGTGTAACGCCATGTGCTTGTTGTTTCTATGTTTCTTCTTAAATGATGCTACTG
>BKCP01010626.1:1544980-1572986 GCA_008636005.1 Striga asiatica | reverse complement strand
GCAGTGAGATAATTGTGAAAAATATGGAGATTGTGTAAATATGATAGGGATATATCTTAATCTAAGTTAATCATCTAATCACAATTAAGAGCCCAACATTTCCTTAACTGACAATGCTAGTATATCTGTAATATTTTTGCCTTCAAATAGCAATTTTATAAATAAATCTAATTGAGTTGTCAAAATGTTATATAAATGGTTTTGAATTGTAGGTTTGTCGGCACTTTTTTCTTTTTTGGTGTTGGTTGATTTATGGCTCAAGTACATGTAGACGAGACTATTTTTGATGTTTTACATATTGACGGCCAAAAGTTTGGAATTCCATAACATTACCTATGATGATCCTCAATTCTCCCAAAATAATTGAAACCGTAGAAATCCCTCTACTAATCAGTGCTTGATTTTGGTGCTACCAAAAATAATTGACACCATATAAGAAAACGTCCATGCAATTTTGTGGGTGAAATATTTAGTGCAAACATTAAAAAAATCAAAAATTGATACTATTATATAAAAAGATAATATTTTTTTAGAATACTTGTATAAACAAATTAATGATCAATAATACTTGTTCAATTAATTTTCTAAAACTTTAGCGCAATTGATTTTTTTTACTATATTTTCATGTTTATTGTAGTTAAACCACAACTATACCTTACATTTAAGAAACAATATATATACAAGTTTACAACATTGATATTGAGTAAAGATCACCTTCACTAATTATAAATCAATATAAAAAAAGTGTGAATATAATACTAAACAATCAGCTAAAAGATATCCTAGTAAAAATTACAAAGAATAAACACAAAACGATGTTGGAAAAAACAATAGTAAAAAATACAAATAATAAGCACAAAACTATGTTGGAAAAAACAAAAGGACAGAGTCATGTTATAAAATAGAAAACATAAACAATTTATCAACTAGAAAATATATTGAATAAATTATCAATTAAAATCGTAATTCAATTTACGAAATAAATCGACAATGAACTATTCTTCAACCAAAATAAACAAGCAATAAATGGTGTGAGAAATCACACTTCCCAACATTATGTTTATCACTACCTTTTTTGTTCCATTCATTAACTAATCAATCAGATTTATAAAAAAGTCAAAACACTGTAATTGTGGAATTAAATATTTTATAGATCGTGGCATTAGAGTTGCAACGGAATATAACTTTTTTCTACCGTTAATATGTACATATAAGAAAGTTTGGTCGTGTAGGGGGTAATTTGTTCTTGACTTATACTTCAACTTGTACTAGTACGTACCCCGTGCGATGCACGGGATGCACGGGAAAGAGATATTAAATGAATTATTTTCGCAGGCTCTGTCCGTTTAAGTATGAGAAGGGTTATTATCTATTTTTCACCTATTTTAATCACCGTTAAGTCTCGTTTAAATCTGAAAAGAGTTATCATCTATTTTCCACCTCTTTTAATCACCGTTAAGTCTAAAAAAATAGGGTTGTAATCTATTCTTCACATCTTTTAATCAACGTTGTTTTATTAGTCCGAACATTAAACGTGAGCATGTTAGGGCTAACTTGCAAAATAATTAATATATTATCTCACTAACACATTTATACTAATACAAATTTAATTTTATTATATATATTTATTTCTTGATATAAGAGAAAATAACAATTTTACTTATTTTTATTCACTATATAATAGTTAATTATTAAACTCAGTTGTCATATAATGTCATTATTATTTATAAAGTTATACAAGTTGCACGTCTTCTTGTTCTTTTTATTTTATGTAATGAAATATATTTAATGCACGTTGGTATTATTTATATAAGTAATCAATTTAAAATATGTAAATAAATTTAAAATTAAATAGTATATAAATAATGTACAAAATATACACACTTTTTTTGGAATTTAATTTTGTATACTAATTAAACAACTTTGATTTAAGAAAAACCATGAACTCAATCTCTTCTAATATCAATATTTTTCTAATTTGCATTGTAATGATTATTCTTATTATATATGTAGATTAGAATGTTTGCGACGCCAACCAAACTAAATATTGCAACAACTAAGTAACAATTATGAAAAAACCCATAACACAACAACTATAAATTAAATTTGGTAATAGAAAAATTACATACATATATATAAAAATATGAGGATTCTATATTTCTATTAACTGATGTATACACCACGTGTATATTTTGTTAAGGTATATTGGAATGTTCAATTTCATAGCATGATAACAATCAGTCTTAAAAAATCAAAAATTTTATTGAAATGCCATATTTTTCTGTTAAAAAAAAAAAGTTCCCATAAAAAATAATTATATCATAGCAAATTCATTGTGTAATTGGACAAATTTCTATAATGAAGCCCCCGATTTTTTGTACAAAAATAAAGCAACAACTTCCACATTTTAAGGAAATCAATTAATGTTGGTCCGTTTTTGCTAAGAAAATAATAAATAAATAAATTGTAATTAATGGAAAGTAATTAATGATGAGAGAATTTGACCACATTTGTTTCTAAAAATCGTAACAGAAAAACAAATATTAAATAAAACTGTATAATACGGAAATAGTAATGGCAATAAATGTTTTTGACTTTTCTAATTACTAAATTTGGTAAATAGGACTCTCTTTAATATAAGTATAGATTATATTGGCGAGAAGCATATGTGGTAACGGAAAAAAATGTCAAATGTTTGATATGAAGTAGTATATTTTGCCTTATATATTGAATATAATCATGAAAATGTTTCTTAAAGTTGCTTTATGCCATCTCTTAAGAAGTAAATAATTGTAATAAATCATTACTCATTAGTTCCTCGAGTAGGTGAACATGAATTCTGAATTGGTCATGTTTAATTATTATATATAACGAAAAGTTCATTAAATTGATAAAATTGGTCCTCAGCAAAAGGGTTTCGAATAGTGTAACAATCCAAAGCACAAGCAACTTGAACAGCAATATCTTAAATCACAAGGGTTTCAAATAGCTTAACAATCCTAAGCACAAACAAATTGAACAGCAATATCTCAAATCACAACCAAAATTTTCTAGTTGCATCCATTGGCAATAGAAATTACAATTACAATACAAGGCCTTACAGCAACACCAAAAATGACCTAAAGAGAGCTAGTATAGACGAGTAACACAGCATTAATGCAATCGTTATTTTCAGGATTGTAAAATGACCTAAAGAGAGCTAGTAATGGACGAGTAACACAGCATTAATGCAACCATCATTTTCAGGATTGTTCGTGACTTGTGTGTATTTCCCTGCATTATGCAAACCGCCAAACAAGAAACAAATTCAGGCAAAGATTCTTTTCGGCTTTCATTACTTCACACTATTTTACGAAATTCTAAAAGGGTAAATGTACCCCATACAAAATAAAACGAACTTAAAGCTATTCATTTCTCAGCTCACAAAAGAGAAAAAGACAGTAACAAGATTACACAACAAAAATTTACAAAAACTCTGCTTGCACGTGATTATTCAACCAGTAACAGTCATTTCGTGTACCCATTCGCAAAAGTTTTTAGGGCCACTGAAGTGAGCCCAAACCAACGTTGGTTTCTTGCAGAAAAGGGGAGACCACATCCATCAAAGCCCATCTCTCTTGCGGGCTAATTCCCGGGCCATCTCTCTCATCTCCTCGGGGGATGGAGGCCGAGGGGCTTCAGGTGGGTAAACCACATATTGATGCTTCACAAAAACATGAGAATCTTGCTTTAGAAGGCACAACCATATATGGGTTTTTTTACCAACTAAATGAAAGTACCAAGTCAAAAACATCACCACCAAGCTCAATAGTGGTGCTTGATAAAAGTAACAAACATCAACATATTCACAAGTGCAAGTAGATACCAAGTTTAACTAAGATATAAGATATGTTTGCGTTTCTACACGCACAAATATATATATATATATATATATATATATATATGTGGGTGTATATATATATATATGTTGGAGTCAGATAGATGAATACAATAAATAATGCAAAATTAAGTGATCAATAATCAACCACATTGTGTGTGTGTGAATGGCTAAGTTCATTTTATTTTGTATTCATCCAATTCCACATAGTGTACTGGCCATATCTAGGGCATCAATCTCTGCGTATGTAAATGACATTACTTTGCACCAAAAGATTGCCCTACTCACAAAATTCAGTCGATTGTTTAATAATTGCACACACTTCAATTTTCTTTTAAAACTCCTAAAACAGCTTCCCCTTATTTCACTTCTTCTGGTGCCTCACTGATGCAACTGTTATTGTTTATTCTTGTTTGTTCCTCTTGAGCATGAGCTTTCCTTTATTTAAAGTTTCCCTAAAGACACCCATTGTTTGAGATTTTCTTTCCTTATATTTATTTTTGGGAATAGAGAGCGTGGTAATATCACATGTACTAAAAGGCTCCATTATAAGTACAACCTTATCATGTATTCCTCATCCTCCAATATTACATTAATAAAATTTCCTTTTATAATGTCATTTTTTGGGTAAAAACATAAATTACTAAACGAAACTACTTTTCTCATATGTTTTTTTAATGCAATATTCACTTTCAAGATATTACTTTCAACATTCTTCACCTTTCACTTGAACCACAACACACAAATGAGAAACAAAAAGAGTGTTTAATCACATAATATAAGAAACATCCTCAAACACAAATTCTTGTGTTATGCAGCCCAATGGTTAAGTGGCCCAGTCAACTTTTTAAAAAAAAATGCATACTTAATGTTATAATTTTATGTTGTTTTTTTAGAATATAACATTTTAGTTTGAAAGTATGCATATTTATTAAAATCTATGATTTTCGATCACAAACACCTAACAGTAACAACAGCTGATCCTTAGAAAACGCTTTGCAAAAATGAACTATCCTCAACCCCCAAAGTTTGCTCACAGACTTACTAATTATGCATTCACAAAACTGGTTGACCTAAAAATACTTCCTTCCAGATCAAATACAACAAACATCTCAATTTGTCCCCAACACTCAGCAAAATAAAACTAGCTAATGTAAACTAAAATTTAACATCTGTCGATAGCAAAATGAGAGGCATTACAGTATGAATTCTTACATTTCCCATGACTTTCTGGAGATTTTTGTTGTTGCTGGCGAAGAAGTACATCAGCCCAATCGGCACACTGACGTATACTGCGAATTTCGCGATTTCTAGCATTCCTTTCGATGTTCCCAAAGACGACATTTTTCACACTCCTATTTTTTCACGAATTAATTCGAGATCTCTGGAGGACTGTAAAAACCTCTGATGGAAATGGAAGGATATGAATATCGTGGGAGGTTTTTCGTCATCATCTATATGGGCCAATAGTGGATCTCCAGAAGGGCCACGCAGCGTTAAACGCCATTTTTGCTTCTGAGCTTTTTACTCTCTCACTAGCGTGCTTTCTACGTGTGCGTGTGAGATGGAAAACTGGAAATGGTCAGGCTTTTATTTGGGTACTTGTTGTAGGGCCGCATAGTGGCCTTTCATCCTCTTTGTGCTATTAGAGGGACAAACACTGCTTGTAGTTGCCATTGGGCCGAAATTTGGGCTATTGTTATAGAGATTGCTTGCTTCATTGGCCCTTCCTGGGCCGAATATTTGGACTGTTGTTAGAGAGATTCCTTTGTTGGAAAAATCCATAACTATCATCGACTAAAAATTTATTCCACAAAAGTGCTGTTTCCTCTACAATTCCAAAACTAATCCGATAGATACCAAACATGGCGCCACAAAAAATAACCGATAACTATTATGATTCTTCAATGACTAAAAATGGGAAAAGAAGAAGATAAGAAAATCGTAAAAATATGGAAGAAAGAGAAAGAATAAGGATATGAACCGATACATACAAGCGGTTATTTAAGAATATACAAAAAATAAAACAGAAAAATAAAATAAGTGAAAACCGCCCCGGAACAAACAAAACAGATATTGATAAGGCGTAAAATATAAAAACGACACAAGCGTTTTTGGCTTAATTGAGGAGCTATTTCATTAATGTAAATTATATTTTAAAAAGTACTTAATTCTTGCTTTTGTGGGTCCTTGGTTGGGTAATTTTCTCTTTATACATCAATTTGTATTTTCTCAGCGAGAGCGAGAAAATATTTAATAGAAAAAATAAATAAATTGCATCCCTTGAACGAACTTGAAATAGAAAAACATTTAATAGAAAGTAGTATATTTTGCAATAGAATCATGAAAATATTTAATAAAGTTGCTTGATGCCATCTCTTATGAAGTAAAAAAATTTAATAAACCATTAATTCATCAACCATGTGAATATGAATTCTGTATTGGTCATGTTTAATTATGTAAAGTAATATATATTAACGAAAAGTTCATTATATTGATAAAATCAGTCCTCAAGCAAAAGGGTTTCGAATAGTGTAACAATTCTAAGCACAAACAACTTGAACAGCAATATCTCAAATCACCACCAAAATTTTCTAATTGCTTCCATTGGAAATAGAACTACATGGCCTTACAGCAACACCAAAGTGACCTAAATAGAGCTAGTAATAGAGCTAGTTAGCAGTTCAACAGCGCCTATCGGGCACAGTCTCCACAATTTGACTTAGACGAGCAACACAGCATTAATGCAACCATCATTTTCAGGATTATTAGTAACTTGTGCGTATTTCCCTGCATTATGCAAACCGTCAAACAAAAACAAAATTCAAAAAAAGAAAAATCTTTTCGGCTTTCATTACTTCACACACTAATTTACGAAATCTAAAAGGATAAACGTACCCCATACAACTTTCCCAGCAGGGGTGACCAGACCAAGTTCACTAACATTCACCTGAAGCACACAAGACATATTAAAATTCAATAAATAATAAACAAAAGTGTGGTGAGTGGTGACTGAAAGTCGGAGGAAGTTCACCTCAATTATGGTTCCTTTGGTCATAACACCCAGAGATGTATACATAGGGCCATTAGGATTTTTCTTCACGCCAATGATCTCCAAATTGAAAGTACATTTAAGTTCAGGGTGAGTCACGTGAGCTTTTGTGAAACGTAAACCTGTCGGGCGAATAAAACGCTCGTACTTTGGAGGTTTCCTAGTGAAACTAGGTCCAACGAAGGTGGCCTTGGTAATCATTCTCTTCCACTGTTTAGCTGTAAATAGCAAATAAATACGGAAAAAAAAGACTATCAGGTCTTGTTCTTAGTAGTAGGACACATAAAGTAATGTAACAATACTCTGTTAAAAAAAAAATACGTACTCTTTCTTTTGCCAGATCTGATCACTCTAAACATCTCTTCTTCAGCAACAGGTCTGACCTATAAAGTCGACAAGCAATTATAATACTACTGAATGTAGCAAATGCAGCGAAATTATATATATGATATGAAACACAAAAGACGACACTGATCAAATACCCGCGTGTTCATTGGAAGCTACTAAATAACCACCAAGCATATGATTAAAGAATAATAAAGTGCCCTCCCCAAATTCTTTATTTTTCATTTATCCATAGTCAGTACTTAAAAATCCCCTCTAATTTATAGGCCTGGAAAGGTTGGAATCAGTTAAATAAAAGTCACAAGAATAAATACACTTCATTTCAAATAAGTGATCATACATAATGTAAATAGGAAGAGAAGCATCAACAAGGCAATATAAACTTTTGATTAAGTGGCCCCTATCTTCATATTCCTCCAGGGCATACCTTTGGTAGCGGAACTTCCCATTTGCCTGCCTTTTCTTTCCTCTTCTGCTTTATTGTGTTGCTAAGAACCTGCATCAAAAACAAAGCAATTTCAATAACTGTTCAAAACTGATGCCATTTTCAGGCCTCATACTTTCTTCAATGTAAAGAAAGGAGAGATGAGCGGATATAGAAACACAAATCGACCTTGGCTCTGGTTGTCTCGTCACGATCAAGAAGATATGCAGGAAGAGCACCTTCGTGAACATCATCATCAACCTTTCGCCTGGTCGAGGACTCCTCGTGCATAGCCAATCTATAGGCATAAAACGAAAAATGAAAACACGGATTTAACTATTGTGAGTTCATAATACAATCAATTTATACAAGGATTTGATGAAGTTGAAAGTAAATGAATCAAATAAAACTTTATTTACAATCGTGTAACTTGCTTAACAGCCAAAACATGATGGAGCAGCAATTTGAGTGATTATTAAGAATACATTAGCATGTGTTCCTTGACACATCAAAATTAACTCTCATGAAAGAAAAGTTCAATTCCACACAGAGTCCTCGTAAAACGAAACACAATACTTAAGCATGAAAGGCGGACCACATTACAGCAAAATGCACCAAAAAGCAAAAGTCGAGATAATTGCATGACTATAACTACAGAATCCATTAGAATCATTAGCAATTTATATTCCTCAACAACTCTTGAAGAAGAGGACTACTAGCATCCCGGTTTACACCATTCTTGGAGATAAATACTGAAAAAATCACTTGAAACAGCATACAACGCCTCTAGATGACACAAGACAGTAATGCACAAAATGATTCCAGATCAAAACAAATATGGTCTTGACTATGTAAAAAGAAACTCACGTTTTCTTCATCAGGGCCTTCTCAGAATAACGTTTCTTGGCCAACATCTTACCCTTGATACCCAGAGTCTGCTCATTCACATAAAACAACTATCAATTTTACAAACTCTATCATTAACACATAGATATACAATAAAACGAAATTAAGACAAAAAAACTAACATTCTGGGCTTGTTTGGATCTTTTGTGGACTTCACGAGCCTCCTTCTTGCGCTTGCGCTCGTGGTAGTCAAAGCGGCGTCCATGCCGCTTTATGGAAAGGTCTATGTGATCACCTTGCGGCTGCAAAATGTTAATTGCATCAGAAAATTAAGCAAAAAAAGATGAATAATAGAGTAAAAACACTCCTCATATACGAAGGGCAATCAATCAGAAACGCACCATGGTTGATTAGCAGCAGATTGTGACGATTGGCTCAAAACCTAGCAGCTACTGTAATGGAGGGGTTTAGAGAGGAGAAGACGACGATAGGGAAAATCTGGTTATAAATAGGGTTGGGCTTACGGAACCGACCCGGAATTGGGAGTTGGAACCAGCATAATTATATGAATTGGGCTCTTTGGTTAACTGGGCTTGATGAGCCCAACATCACATTATAGAATTATTGAATTAAGAAAATTGTGCTGTTCACATGTAAATTCTTTTTGCACGAATTTTTAACTTCAATTAAAAATACTTTTTTTCGCTGCCTCAATAATTTGAATTATAATAATTTTATTAATGCACCATTTATTAATTTCACTCTTGACCTCATTAATTTTATGAATACAATTTTTCCACAGTCTCTATAAAATAATTATTCATACATTTACTTATTTTAAAATATTGATTAATAAATAATTTAGAAATTTCACATTACATCAATTTTATTCATAAAATCAACATCTTGCATTGCACTTAAAATTTTTCCTGAATTGATTTTTAAACACTCCCTGACTCATTTTAGAGTCTATGCTTTTCTATTTATAAAATGGAAGATTTTTATAATTTTCAAGAGAGAATCTGGAGTGTTTTGTGATTGAGTTACAAATCATTGTAATTACACAAACAATTTGTGAGATTTTGGTGGTTCATCATACATTGGTTCATGAAAGGCCACATTATTAAAGAGCATCATACATAATTGGTTCATCATAATTCATAACGATACTCTATTTCCTATCCTGTATTTCTAGTATTTACCATTTTACCTGCCATAATTCATTACGCAATACCAATTCATAATTCTTGATTTTTCTCTCTTTTTTTTCAAATGTGTTAAATATTTTATTTTCTATTTTTTATTATGTTCTTGTAGCACATCATGGTTTTACGAGGGTACAACTTTTAGCCTAAATTTTAAACATCTAAGGTTGACTTGAATCATATAGCTTTGAAGGTTGTAGTCGAAAGCCTTGTACTTGATTTGGAAGAAAATAATATCTTAGATTTAGGTGATAATTACAGAAATTAGAGTGTGAAGTCTAGACTTACATTTCACTCCTCCATCAATTACCTACTATAACAACTTATTTTTAAAAGAAAAAAATGAATATAACAAATTAAAAATATGCTAGCAATTGGTAAAGGATCAAAATCGCTTTTGACCAATCACATAAGTTTTGTACTCACTTTAATTTAAAATTCAACTTAAATTTAGTTCAACCCAATTCCTCATATTACTTAAATAACATCAATCAATTATCGTCACAAATCACATCAACTTTAATTCATTTTCATTCACTCAAATATTTATAACTAATTATCACTTACTTTACATTACATCAACTTTAATTATTATATTAAAAATATTATTTAAATACAACATCAAAATCTCACTCAACATTCAACTCAATAAATTTTATTTAAAATTAACTTACTTTAACACAAAATCCAATCACGCTCTAAGGGATGATTGATCGGCGATCAAAATTTTGACTCTCTCGGTTTAACTTAATATATAACTCAAACTTAACTCAATATCTCTATCATCAAATATTATCAATATAATTAAATAATACATATCAGTTCCCTCCTATATCATATCAATTTAAATCCACTATTTATTCACTCACATAATTTTAACTACCTACAAATTTCATTATTTCTCTCATACTTTTACATCACATCAACTTGAATCATTCTATTTTAAATGTTAACATTTTTTTTTTCAAAATGTTAACATTTAATAACAGTCTTTGTCATCTCACTCAATCAATTTTATTACTGCGTGTAGCATTTGTCAAACTCTGACAATGTGTGTAGCATTTGAAATTATCACGGAGCAAATGCGAGTACATATATGGGGTTGCAGAGTTAGAAAAGAAGAATGAAGAGAGAAGTGAAATTAAAACATAAGAGAGAACGGTAGATATCGAAATTTTAATATTTTACTGATTAATGTCTTTATTTATTTTTTGGATATAAATCAGTGTTCTAAAAGTCGGTAGTCGCTCGATGAGCGCAGCGGCGCCTAGAAACCAATATTAAATACCTTATTTTTTATTTATTTTAACTACCTACAAAATAAAACTATCTCGACTTATAATAAATTCACACATCTAAGTCTAAATAATAATATTAATATATTTTAAAGAAAAACATGAGAACAAAATAATATAATTAGTATCTAAAAAAAATAAAAAAAATTTGAAAAATTGCCGCCGAGCTCGCCTAGGAGCGCCTAGGTCCGCCTATGCCCGCCTAGGCACTGCCTAACTGCCTGGGTGCCGAGCCACCAAGTCTGCCTAGGCGCCGGCTAGCCGCCTGGCCGATTTTTTCAGCCGATTTATGTAAATCGGAGGCGGTAGGGCACCGCCTAGCGCCTAGGCCTATTTTTAGAACAGTGATAGAAATCCAAGACAAATAGGATATTTAATTAATAAAGTAAAAGAAAAAAAAGATAGTTAAATAACATTCAAGCTAAGGATCAGCGTTTAACCCGCAACCAAGCATTCGAACACCAAAGTACGTTTAATGAAGAAGAAAGCCAAGAAAAAGAAAAAAAGGCGGTAGCACTTCTACAAGAAGTAAAGAGATGACATCCACTCCTCTCAAATCAACGACATTCAAATTACGTTCGTGGAGAAGTTCAAGCAACATAGCATTTGATCCGGGAAAAACTCTCAAACCCTCGAGTCAACGTTATTCAAGTTAAAATCCGTCTTTCAAGAAGATCAAATAAACAAGTCCTCCAATAAGTCTTTTTCAATCAAGTCAAGTCCTAACATTTAATATGGGAACATGTCACTCAACCCCCAAATTAATGTTATAGAAATTCAAAATCAAGCCCAAAGAAGATCCAAGTCCAAATCCATATTTGAAGATTCCAATCCAAATTCAAGAAAGAGAAGAATCATAGGAGAAAAATAGAGATTGTACTCCAATATCGTTTAATCAAAATAAAATCAAATTGTACAAAAGTTTTATATTTTTCATAAAATTTGTTGTTACAAGAACATGAGAAAAAAAAAAGAAGAAAATAAAGCAGAGAAAAAAATAAGAACTTGATAGTTCTATTGAAGCAAAAATATCAATTATCAAAATAGCAGAGCAAAGAGATAATTTTATTAGTCATATAGAAATCGTTTCATTTTTAAGTGATCAAATATCAACTCCGTTTCAGTTCGCCGGAGCTCGTAAGTCTGGTGTGCTACAAATTTCGAGACGATCGCCGTTGTATTCTTGGGGACGATACGCCTGAACCGTTAGCACTACACGGGGCGTATTCATTTTGCGGAAAAAGTTTACTCGCCTCAGTATAATATTCTCGTTTTATTTTCAGTTCTATTGTAATTTTCTATTTTAGTTTATTTGTAAGAGCTGGAAAATACATTTTAGTTCATAAAATTTCCATATATTCAACACCAGAATTTATACCATAACTCGCTGATGGAGACGAGATCGCTTTTGCGTTCTTCGATAAATATGATCGGATGTCGTTGCTTAATTAATTATTTTATTGACTCTCTCCTTATTATTAATAGATTTCCTTATTTATGTTATTTAGAATTAGTAAAATAATTATGTGGTTTTATCTTGTTTAGCAAGTTAGGTTTGTGGGGAGTCTAAGAATATATATTTATGTATTCTCTTCATAGCTTGACGGTGAATGAATTTGAGTTTTATCTGATATTGTGAGTAATTTATAAAAGAGTATCTCGTATATTTCTCGTTCTTATTCACGTTCTACATCACTCGCTTTTTACTGGTTTTCACACCTTGCCAATCAATGTTTTGGTGCCTACCTTCCACACAATTCATTATAAGAGGTAATTGATGGAGGAGTGAAATATAAAGTACTCAAAAGAAAAGTTGAAAGAAAACTTGTTAGATAAGGTGGATGAGTTGGCAAAATCCATCAAATATCTAAATTGGCATGCTTGAAAATCCAAGTGGCACGTTTTACTTGGTAAAAAGAAAAACAAAAAAGCAAAAAAAAATAAAAAAAAAAAAGAAGAAGAAGAAGAAAATTAAAGTGGCAACTCCTTCATTCACGCCTTTGTCTATGCCTATTGCATTTATTATATAATCCTCAAATTGTCACCTTCAAGTCAAAATAAGTTCTATATAAAACCCAAAACAAGTGAGAGCTATTGAGACTAGATTGACATGAATTTTGCATGTAAGGTTGCAAATTGCAATGAGTCCAAATTAAGTTGAACGCGTTTAGTGTTGCAAATTGCAATGAGTCCAAATTAAGTTAGAATGCGTTGAGCGTAACTGATAATCTCACACGTTTTAAAAATTTGTGTAGCAAAAATTATTTTTTGTAATGTGACTCAAATTAAATTAATATATTTGTTATTATCAGTCAGTGCCAGATAGATTGTATCACCTTAATAAATAATATATATATCTTATGCAACATGTAGGTAATAACTAAAAACTGATAATTAATGGCAAGATTGGTATGCGGGAGTGATGTGATAATGAAATGATCATTCCTTTACTCATCTCTAATCCCATAATTGGTATATTTTTTAGAAGGAAATGGTCATTCCAATGGGAATTACAAAACTCATCTGTATGGGATTAGCCATTCCATAGCTAATGGATGGTTTTTCCATTCTCATATATTTAGGAATCGATTTTTCAAAAAATAAAATTAACAAATAATAATAACAAATAAATATATAACATATACTATATTATCATGCATAAATTATATTAAATAAAATTATTTTAAAAAATAAATTTCAAATAAAAAATTATTTTTATTTATTAGTCATATTTTAATTTGATATATTAAATACTTATATAAAAATAAAATTCACTAAAAATGCATTTATAAATAGTTTAGAAAAATCTTATTTTATTTTATATAATCATATATATTATATATTTATTCATAAATTAATTATATTATAAAAGGTACATTTGACCACATATGCTTATATTATGTGATGATATATTTGTATTAGTTAATATGCATATAAAAACATAATTCACTTATTTATTATATAAGACGAGTGTAACAATACAAAGTATGTTTATAAAATATAGTGTATTTTTAAAATATAAAATAATATTAGTTTTATCATAAATAAAAAAATAATATTAATATAAATATTAATTTTTTTTATAAAATAGTGATAAATAATAATATAGGATGATAATGTCATTTCATCCCAGTCTTATTTCTTCTGCATACCAAACGCATCAATGACAAAACTGTTTAATTCTTTTTCCATAATCATTCTATTTGTTCAACTCATTCTATTCCATTATATCAATCAGTCATACTAAGTATAACTAACAAATAACAATAGAAAATAAAAAATGAATTAAAAAAAAAAATATCATAAAAGACAAAACGAGAGAAATCGTGACCTGCGATCGAGGAAGCCAATCGTTTTCGGAGAACTGTCGGCGACCCACAAAAACTACACACAATGGAGGTGCCTCTGTGTGTATTTATCTATAGATACACCCGCCTGTATCTATATGCGCATACATCCATCAATCCATGATTATTCATTAATTTAATCAAATTAAAAAGTCATGATAATTCCTGCAATAATTACCACCGTTTTCTTAATAGAAAAAAAGGTGTTAGTATTATTTAACTTATTTTTATTCTATAAAGTATAAACCTGAAAACAAGGCACCAAAAAGGTGTGTGTGTTAAGTCTCTGCTTACTACAGTCTACTATATACACTGCGCTCAACTCTCTAAATCTATAATTATAAATCTGTGCAAGAGAATCCGAGATCTGCAACAATGGCCGTGGATCCGAGGCAAGTGCTGGCGGGGGTTTTGACGCTGACGATGTTCCTCATGCTCGGGAACATGATCAAGCGCGACCACTTCGATGCTACCCACGTATGCTTCAAAAAGTAGCTTGTAGTTGTCTTCCGATGATGTTTGCTGGATTTGCTGTTTGATTTCTCTGTTTTTTTTTTTCTTTCTTCTGATTTTGTTGGTTGATTTGAGCTTAGATTCAGTAATGTGCAACTGTGTGTGTGTTTGCGTGTTTGCTTTGCTTGTTTACTGGAATTTCTGTTTGATTGACTCTGTTTTTGTTATTCTTTTCTCTATTTTGGTTAGCTGATTTGAGCTTGGATTCAGTAATGTGCAAGTTCGTCATGTGTGCGAGCATGTGTTGCCTTCTGATTTTTTGGAGATTTGTGCTATAGATTTTACTTTATAGTTCTTGTTGTGCGGACTGGATTGTAATTATTGGTTATTGCTTTGAATGCTATGCTTTCTACTTGGCTAAGAATTCGATGACGAGTGTCTGCACTTGTTCTGATCTAAAATTGATGTGTTTATTGTTTGGTGTTTTCCTAAATTTTATTGATGTGGTTGGGCATTAAAATAGAGCAGTTATTACAGCAGGGAGTTATTGTTTCGGAGATTTTATTGTGTCATCTGTCATTTTGAGAAAATGTGGTTGTTTAGCATTCTTACTGACTGACAGTCTAATTTTCTTCTTCTTTTTTTTTTTTTTTTNTCATTTTCCCCTTTTTCCATAGCCGGTTGTTCACGATACAAATAAAGCTTCAAAGCTTGCTAGTGTTGTGAAAGGGGCGGATGAGTCTTGGAAGGAGGATGGCTTGACCTTAAAGCCGTGCTGGCAGAAGCCCGTCTTGGGTGAGTGCAGTTGATTTTCGAGAGTTTGTTTCGCCCTTTTTTGTAGTGTAGGTTTATTCTTGTGTGTGTCTCACTCTTTTTGCTCACAGAGGAAGCAGAGGAATCACAAGGATATGTCACCTTTTCATTGACCAATGGTCCAGAATACCATGTCTCTCAGGTAGTTCGGTTCGTATTATCAAACATTTTTATTTATCAGTTGCCAAAGATTCGCTTATACCCACATATTTTCATTATTTCAACTTTCAAACTTAAAAAATATATATATAATAGAAGAATCGATTGTAAGCTTATATGTGTGTGTGTGTTCTGTGTTAATATTCGATTGATGTGCTCAAATTGATGAGTTTAGCAAGCCACATTTTTGTAGCTATTCCTTAATCTATGCTCATTTTGACATATACTCATGAAGCTAGCGGCGGAGTTGGGTTTTTGTGAATTTTCTTAAGATGTCCTGCATTTTTTCCAGTTGTAACATTTGATCATTGTGTTTATCATCTTATTCAGATTTCTGATGCAGTAGTGGTTGCAAGATATCTACGCGCAACACTTGTAATCCCAGACATCAGAGGAAGCAGTCCCGGTCACAAAAGGTTTGATGTGACTCCTAGCTCTAATAAAGGCTTTCACGAGCAAAAAGATAAAGAAATTAATTAATTTTCCAAAATCAAAAGATGCGTGTGATCTTCTATTTCCTGTTTAAATCTTGCATCAACTCCCTTCTTAGCTGACTTACAGCCGGCGAATGGCGGCTGTAAATTTATGAATATATAGTAGAACTATGTGCCGTCTCATTAAAAAGCTCATGTTTTACGTGGCCCTTGGATATTGCTTAGTTAGCCGATGGTTCATTATAACTCAAGTGCAGTTAACCTATTGCTAATAAAACTGTATGTGTAGTCCAACTACTATAACTCTGTCTGAAACTTTCAGGGACTTTGAGGATGTCTATGATGTTGAGAAATTCATATCAAGCCTAGACGGCGTGGTCAAAGTTGTTAAATCACAGCCTGCTGGATTATCATCTCGTAATCTTGCAGTAGTAAAGGTCCCTAATCGAGTTACTGAAGAGCACATAGCAGACAACATTGAACCGTTTTTCAGGACCAAAGGGAATGTGAGACTCGTCACTTACTTCCCCTCAGTCAACATGAAAAACAATAAAGAAAAGACCAACTCAGATTCACTTGAATGCCTGGCCATGTTTGGGACCTTGGAACCTCAAGCTGAAGTCCGCGAAGTGGTTGACTCGATTATTGACCGCCTGAAAACCGTCAGTAGGAAGTCAAATGGGCAGTTCGTGGCCATTGATCTGAGGATTGACATTTTGGAGAAAAAGGGTTGTCATAGAAGTGATGGCTCGGGATCCAAAAGTTGTTATGGTCCGCAAGAGATAGCATTGTTTTTAAAGAAGATCGGGTTCGAGGAAGATACCACTTTGTATGTGACGCAAACAAAATGGCATAGCAGCCTTGATGCACTAAAGGACTTCTTCCCAAAAACATATACCAAGGTAGAAAAAAAAAAAGTGAACATCTTGCTATTTCACCATCAAAATGGCTCGTGCCATCTTGTTACAGTTTATAAAATATGGATATTCTGGTTTATTTTTAGGTGAAATCAAGTGTTTAAATGTCACTAAAGTTTCTGTTTCTTTTCAATCTAATGCAGGACTCCATAATGCCCATGGAAAAAAAGGACAAGTTTCTAAACTCTGACACCTTGGAGTTTGAGAAGGTAATCGACTACTATATTTGCTCCGAGAGTGATGTTTATGTTCCAGCCATATCAGGCCTGTTTTACGCCAATGTTGTTGGAAGAAGAATAGCTTCCGGAAGGACTCAAATACTTGTTCCGGAAATCATCCCAACTTCTTCTGCGGATCCTAAGGATTTCGTATCGCATTATGTTACGAAAAAGAACCATTTCGCGTATTCGTGCTTTTGCTAGTTCAAGGAAGTTGAATTGGACAGATCTTTGCATATGAAATTGATTGGTATTCTATTTATACACCTTGAAAAGGTTTGTTTGGAAAAATATATTCATTGCATTTGATTTAAGCCGAAGAGATGTCTCTCTGAGTTTTTCTTTTTATCATTTTGTCATTTTTTATGCCTGAAGCGGGTTTTGGTAGGCTTGAAGACTTGCTGTAAGCCTGTAACGTATTAGTTGGGATGTATTTGAATGTTATGTAATTTGTAATTAGTGTCGATTAATATTTCACTGTCCAATGATATATGTCAGATGCCCAACATATTCATGTGAGCTAAATATTGTGTACTTATGATGCATCAGAGGAATTACTCTTGTGGACGCCAACTGATGAGAGCTAAATATGTGTGCACTTATGATGTATCAAAGGAATTTCTCTTGTGGACCACAACTGATTAAATGTTAAATGAAACGAGCCACTAATTGGCTCATTAAGGCATGAGCAAATGAGCCAAGCTTAAACTCTTTTAATTAACAAGTAAAGTCTGACTCGTAATTAGAGATTTATATGTAATTTTCTATATCTATGTTCGTTAAGGACTGAGTTTGACTCATCAATACAATTTTGAGTAAAAGGAGCAGGAGCTCAACTTGGTTCGGCTAACCTACAAATGCCTATGTTGGAGATTATTTTTTCTTTTACTGAAAAATACGGAAGAAATCGAAAAGAAACAAGTGCAAGCCTAATATAATAAGTAATAGATATCTGTAGGAGAAGTGCGTCAGTTGAATGTATTTAGAGACTTGCTATTGCTAAAACATACTGTGTACAGTACATGTAATTAAACTATCTAAAATCATGTGATACAGTTTCCAAAATACTTGAAAATGAAATTTCATGAACCACAATTCACTGGGCGCCAGCACGCTATATCACATTTAAGAAAATCGTAGTTTTCCTNAATTTACCCACAACAGCAAGAGGCCAGCTGCAAGCCAAAAAAAAAAAGCAAAATTTTCAGTAAAATCTAAGTTCCAGAAAATTTTATGATGCTCGTTGCGTATTTTCGAATTATATCATCTGTTACTAGAACTAATAGATCTGGTTTTAATGAACACCCTTGTTGCATTGTCTGTACAGCAAACTGAAACGGAATGTCTTTGATCTTTATACATATTTAGTGCTGATACTAATAATAATGACGCAAGCTCACGAACCTGAAGAGGCCGATAACAAGGCAAATTATCCACAATTTCAAGTCCAACCTCACGGTGGAGGTGAACTTCCCGAGGAAATTGACGATGATTATCTGGTGAAAGAGGAGGATGCATGTTAACATGAAGAAAGCTACACTCTACAGTTTTCCAAACAGTGAAATGCATTAAAATACGCAATGTCATCACCTGAAGTATGAATGTAGTCCCAACTATTCCGGTGAAGAGGGGGTTCTTCGTCACCCCTGTGAAAACGTTCAGTTCCTCCGGCTTTCGAGCGTTCAACTCGTTAAAGATCTGGAAATTTGATGAGAAGTTGAAATATTGTTCTGGTAAATTGGGATATCATGTAAATTCATTGGGTTTCTTTGGATCATTTGTTTAAATACAACTGTACTTACTTGGCAGAGAACAAACGCATTGAATACAACAGTATTCTTCACCATGTTAGCATGTTCTCTCTGGCTAGTGTCCAAGTTGAGAACTTTTATGCCGGCAAAGTTGAGAACAAGGAGGACTGCAATTTGGTATACAGCCTGAAAAGTATGAAATACAATAATGAACTACATATACAATTCTCAAAAGAAAGGTCAAATTTTAGATTAAAAGGTAAAGGACCTGTATAATCAAGTTCCTCCACATGATATTGGTTACAAGCGGCTCCCTGAAAGATTAAGAGCAGTTAAGTAACAAGTCATTATCACAATATAAATATGACATAACCTTCAAGTTTAGCCTGAAGTTTGATATACACTGGCCAAGATGATATGCGACATGGACCTCATTGTCTCATGTTACATGCCACTGTATAATTAAGGTATAATAATCTATTTGACAAATGCAACTGCTAATCCAACCTGCGACCAACAGGAGTTCTATCCATTAGATGATCAGTTGGTGGTTCGGTAGCCAATGCCAATGCTCCCAGAGTATCCATGATGAGATTAACCCAGAGAAGCTGCATTGAAAAAAAAAAAAAAANTGAAAAAAAAAAAAAAAATGGACGAATCATTGGCGTATACTGTAAGTTAATATTTTCAATATTTCAAAACATACACTGTTAAAATGTGTGCATTTCCTCGACAAGTTTTATATTCTAGTTAGCTGTACCACTCTTCTCGGTTTGCAAGTTATGAAATCATTGAATTCACGATAATGTGCCTGGAGAGAGTGAGAGAAAAGGCACCTGCACAGTATTTAGAGGAACATCACCCGAAGACACTGCAGCAACTACATTGATCACAAGAGCTGCAACATTAACAGTGAGTTGGAACTGGATAAATTTCTGTATATTTGCATATACAGAACGTCCCCAGCGAACAACCTTCAAGAAGTGAAAAAGGAGAACATATTATCACAGGAAGAACTAATAGGAACAGTTCAACTATTTTAGAGTGCATATGTTATAGGGTTTTGACATTTTTCTGATGAACAAATATATCCCTCAACCCTAACCTTCACAACTGAAGCAAAATTGTCATCCAAGATAATGATGTCTGAGCTCTCTTTTGCAACTTCAGTTCCTTGTATGCCCATAGAAAGACCTATATCAGCCTACCAGTAGAGAAGACAATTTAGTTATATTTATGTGAAAGACTCATTCACACATAATATTGTGCATGACAAATTATTTTCAAGTTTCACCTGAATTACTACAAATTCTACTCGTCATCCAAAAGACAGATGATCAAATGATACTATTTATACGAAAAGCGTGTACTATACAGAATTATCAAAATTAGTTAACATGTGAATCTCATGAAGAATATAAGTGCAAAGACCAAGGAAATGCAGATGAAGTCTATTTCTTGTGGGTGGAAGGTGATTTGTGCCTTAGAAATGTAATGCGAGGACATAAAACCTCATGCAATGCAGGAGCATCATTGGTTCCATCTCCAGTCACAGCCACAACTTCCCCTTGTTTACGCAATGTTTGGACAAGCAGAAGTTTGTCAGTTGGAGAAGACCTTCCCATAACCTTTGCAAGATAAACAGAAGGCGTATAAATAGTTATGATCATATGTAGCTTGGTTTTAAGGACGGAAAGGAAAATTCCTTGCTAGACATACTGAAATCTTCTGTGCAACTTGTTCTCTCTCTTTGTCAGACAATTCACGGAACTTCTTCCCTTCTATAACATAGGGTTCACTTGTATCAGAATCAGGAGAAAGGATACCACACTCAGTCGCAATTGCTTTGGCTGTCTGAATATTGTCACCAGTTACCATTCGCACCTGGTGGTGGCATACACAGAGCAACCAGTCATCAGATTCTCTTTCATCTATTTAATAATGATTTTAGCAGAACATGTGCTTGATCACGTATTGAAGTGAAAATTCAGCAATGCTTTCTAAAAATAAAATGACATGACCAAATGACAGAGCTATAGTTTAAGCAAAAGCTATCTGCACAAACGTAAGTAATGCCTAACAAACTAGTTCTATAAAAACCAAGTTAGAAACTTATGATGAAGCACAAAACACAACAAAATTCAGAAAAGAGCTCAGGGAAGATCCATGGAACAAGTTCTATTTCCCTTTGAAAACATGATATTTTAGCTAAGAGACGATAGGACCAATGTATTTCAAATTCCAAACACACTTTGCATATCATGCTTTGTTTTCCAAACAATTGCATCTTCTGTTCACCAAAATCAAACATCAAATGAACTAAAGATGCTCTTTGAGTGCAAGCTTTTTGAAATATGAACAAAGTACCTTAACACCTGCATGCTTGCACAGTTCAACTGCTTCTCTGACACCTGGACGACAAGGATCCTGCAAACAGAATATGGTTCATATACAGGAAATCTTTAAAAATATGAATAATTAGAAATAGTGCACGACAACTACTACTACCGGTGATGCAAGTGAAAGCTATAACATATGGAACCATAGAGACAGAATAATTTACTTATAATAGTATTCCTTAAAAAATTCAGCACATGGATGTGTTTGAAAAAAAAAAAAAGAAATAAGAATTCAAATTATTACTCGATGAGTTCACCACCTTTATACCAACAATTGCCAGCAAAATCAAATTGTTATCTGGTACGTTCCACTGTGCCAGCTCTTCTTGATCAGTAGGAACCTCGTCAGCTTCACAAGTTCTGTAAGCAATGGCAACACACCTCAAGCTTCTTGTAGCCATACTATCGATAGCATCTGTAAGGAAACCCTGCAATGAAAAGTGGGTTACAACTTAAGAAGTATTTATATGGACACAGGTTATGCGCCATCAGATATTTCTGTTACGCAAAAGTTTTGATGAAATGCCAACCTTTTGCTCTTCTATGGACTGCAAGGAGCCATCTACATCAATGTACTGTGAACATGACGCAAGAATTATTTCAGCTGCTCCCTTCCAATGTGCATGGACTTTAGATCCAGTCTGCAATATTTGAAAAAAATCTGAAATTAGAAAGTCGAATGCTAGTTTAATTAGACTGAAATTTCATAGTTTTCAGACATCATATCAACGTCAGAAGGATTTTAAAGAATATTAATTGATGTAAATCATTTACCCTGCCTCTTAATGCAACACCCCCTCGCTTTTTGGTAGAATTAAAAGGAGAGACATGGAGAACAATGGATTCTGCTTTCACGACATCGAATTTCATTCCCAACTGTAAAGTTTAATTTATGAAGATGATTAATACCCGAACTAGTGAAAGATGGAGAATGGACGATAGTGAACAGCAAGAAAGTACCTTGACAGCCCATTGAAGAATGGCTTTTTCAGTTGGAGATCCAGAAACCTCCAGTACGCCATCCTATTTTTTTATTTTTTTTTTCAGAAAAAGGAAGACACAAAGAAAAGGCCAAAAAGAAAAGCGAAGGTCAGTGTATAATACAACAAGCAGGGACACATGATTCTAAAGACAACCACACTTCATCCTTTCTGAGAGTGCAAATTGCAGCTAAATCGAGAGAAAGTAACTTGGGAATTGCAAATGGATCCATTATCAATTTTTATATGAAGAACTATACTGAAAAACTCTGAGAATTTACTTCCTTTATAAGACAACAAAAATCCATTGAAGTGGCTTATAACCTGCCGTCCGGTTTGGACAAGTGTTGGCACACACTACCACAAAAGTACCTTTGATAAAAATACGCTGCCAGCAGTGTTCTGTGCTACTCCCTCATCTAGCAGAGAGGAAACTGTTGCATGCAACTTCGATACATCTTCAGGAGGATCAAGCTTCGTTTTCCCAACATAAGCCTCAACTACAGTCATCTGTGCCAATATGCCATTTTTTTATATAAAGGAAGAATTGCCGAACATAAGTACACAAAATTTCATTTTCAGCAGAATTGACAACAGAATGTTAAACAACCTGGTTCAGGGTCAAAGTCCCAGTCTTGTCACTGCAGATGGTTGTTGCAGATCCCATAGTTTCACAAGCTGAAAGCCTGCGCACCTGAAGACCAGATCCACAATGTCACGATAAACTATCATGTAATGAGGAAAACATAATACAATTATGTTTACACATATCAAGGGTTTGGCGAATTGCACATACCAAAGCCTTGTCGGCCATCATCTTTTTCATGGAGTATGCTAGGCTGTTGGAGATTCAAGAAGAATTTAAGTCAAGTAGCAACAGAAGTGTATAAAGATAATAACGCAAAGTTGATCATAAGCATTTGCTGATACTTACGTCAAGGTTACAGCCAATGGTAGCCCTTCCGGGACTGCCACAACCACTATGGTGACCTAAATAGGACTTCAGTCAATGAAGTGAAAAGCGCAATCTAAATGTATTCCATTTTTCATTTCAGAATGTCGAAACTTACAGCAGCGGTTATGATATGTATAACTCCGTCAACTGTCTGACTGACACTGGTAGTCCCACGAATAAACTGAGCAGATCCATCAGGATTCTTTGAAGTCCCAGTGAAAAACCTAAGATAATTAAATGATAATAAAATTGAAATTCGGAATGTGTTCATGTAACAGCACAGAAACTCTACCCTAACGTACCTAGCCAAGAGAACAATGAGCACCAAAAGAGCCACGGAGAGCCCAACGATGCCTATAAAAGTTGCAACACCATTCAAGCGCACCTAAAACATATGATCATGGTCCATAATTAGTTAAATCATTTCAAGCCACAAACAATGATCAGAAAATATAATTATCAGGTGAGTACCTGCAAAGGAGTTTCTTCACCAGTATCTTCGGAAATACTGGCCATCAACAATCCCCATTCAGTGTTGATTCCCACACCAGTTACCTATTATAAACAATTTAATGCTAAATCATGCAGAACAAACCAGATTTGACATAATATTTTAAAGCAAACTGCGATCCAAACAATTATTAACATGAATGCATAGAAATTACTGACAGTAGAACCATGCAGCTAATATCCTGGTGATTAAGTGGTCAATAATTTTTTTCCAAATTTGAGTCAGCATGAGACATGAGTCCACATTTTGGTCACATAGAATAAAGGATAGTTGCATGCATAATGTGTGAATCTTAAAAAATAATTGCAGTTTACACTCAACGATAATTGCAACCAGATGTAGATAAAAACAATCAGATGACTATTTTAAATCAGCTGGTGACTTCAATAAAACAATATCTTGAAATTCACTCTGCTATTCTGTCTTTTAATGGAGGAGAAAATATCGTTATCTTACCAGCATTGTTCCAGCACCATCTGCTACCTTGCATCCTGACATCAAAAATGGAGATTTGTGGTCTTTGTGAACCTATATAATGGCATTATGTGCGAGAAATATTAGAGCATTAATCAAATACAGCCAGCACAATAAGGTGGGACCAGCTTACAATCTTGCTTTCTCCTGTCATGCTTGACTCATCAATGGCAAGGGAATGACCACTCGTCAAGATTCCATCTGCAGGAACCTGTGTAAAATACACCATAGGACATTCAAACATAAAGTATTATATATGGCCCACGAAAATAACTCCCATCAGGTCGTCTATTACCTGATCACCTATCTTGAGTGGTATGACATCTCCAACCACAATCTCATATATGGAGATCTTGTCTCTTCTACCACCTCTAATCACCTAAGCGTATATGTCCATAAGAGTACTTAAATTAGCGATGGTCTTACCCTAAAAAAGACAAATAATATTGAGGTAGAAATGTAAATGATCAGACAAAATATTACCTCCACTTTGATGTTTCGCTTCTCCTCATTTAAGTTTTGAAACTGGAGAGACTGCCGATAATCACTTGTTGCTAAAGAACAGCCACAAAGTAAAGACAAATAATACAAAAAAGGTTAGAAAATACTTCATACAAATGATTTCAACTAATTGTTTGATCATGAATGCAGAGGTGACTGCAATTAAGAAACATGCTCAACAAGCTCTTGCTCCACCAATTATACGCAACATCAGTCTGAAGAAGGAAGATAGCATCATTTTCAAATTAAAAATTACAAGCAGCACTGTCTTGAAAGTTATATCATTGGTTTTGTTTTATTAAGTTATATCTGCTCGCACTTGATGTATTCAAAAGTAATTGAACTAATGTCATTGTAGTGACGGTCAAGCCTATATTGATAATAATTCTAATAATACCAAATGCGCTTTACTGAAGAAGAGACACCCGGAAAAAGACATCAGTTAACAAGAATTACATGGAAAATGTTATTAAACAGCAGCACGTGACGCCAATATGTTTTATTTATGATCTCGGGCATATGAAAAGAGGCTTAAGGGAAAATTACAAGTGAGGTAGTCATAATAATAAAAATATATATATTAGTGATTTGTCCAATGTCGATATTGCTGAAGAAAATATAGTACTTAACATAGAAATAAATCGAAAAGTGGGAAGTGACAAATATAACATACTAAACAGTAAGTATGACCTTTATTACCTGTCACAAAAATAACCAGAAGAACTGCAAAGGTAATACTTCCCCCATCATACCATCCTTCTTCCAGGCCCTAGAAAAGAATAGTTAATTAGACCCGAAATGGGATATAAATTAAATATCTTTCATTACATTGTGGTGGCATTAGTAAAGATGTAGCAGTAGCGCTTCTGTAACTTTTCATTAATATTGTGTTAAAAAGGAAAACAAAAAATAATAGTGAAAATGAGCAGGAAAGTGTTTTATCACTAGAGTACCTCTGTTTTTATTCCAAGAGCTAACGAAGCCACAGCAGCTATGATTAGAATAATGAGCGTCAAATCCTGCCAAGCTTCCCATAGGAACCTCTGCAAAGTATCAAATGTCAGAGAAGCTAACATAGATAGATAAGGGGTTAAATAACACTCGACACAAAATATTACCAAGAAACTGCGTCCCTTTTTCACAGGATACGTATTGGACCCAAAGGCATTCTTTCTTTGTGATAACTCATCATCCTCACCAGAAATTCCGATTTCAGTGTCGGTTTTTAGCATTTCTGCGATCCCTTTAACCTGAAAATATGTTATCATGAGAAACTTATTTGCACCTCATGACATGAAACCACCAAAAAAGATGCAAAGGAAACTAATACCCCTCCATATTGTTGCAGAGCAGAAAGATTATGATCCCTGGTCATTGAAGCAAGTTGTTCGAGTCCAATTGCATAATTCCCACTAGAAGATGGAGGATTTACTGCAGTGCCTAACACTGAATCAACCAACATAAATCAGGTATATTCCAGTGATAGAAAGAAGATTAGCAGATTTTATAGGGGAAAAAAATTACTATAATAAGTAGCAATGGAAAAGACTAAGATAGCGAGAAAGCCAACCAAAAGAACTCATAAGTTCTCAAAATCAACCTAGAGTGAAAGAAAATATTTTCCATCATCCACCGATCCAGAAGGAATGCGGATATCAACGATAAAAATTGACAAGAAACCTGGACAACATTGTATAAAAGGAAACTGCCACTAGAGTGAAACCAAAAGTACGAGATGCCATTCCAATCATATTGATCTACCATCTTTATCACTAGTGATAACAGTCGGTATTTAAAGTAGAATGAAGAATACATAAGGTTCAAATGGAGTAATTAATTAAGACCCTTGAAGTAACATATAGACATTAAACTTGCTAAGCATTAAGCCTGAACTGTCCACATGTATCCAACAATGGTAAAAGGAATAAATAGTAATTTTCACTTGAGACATATTTTTTCATACATAACTGCAAGCAGTCACCAGTCGTCAAAGAGTGAGTAACCTAATATCTTTCAATCCATCAAACTTTATTATCATACTCTGATTTTCTATCAAAAGTGTAATCAAGATATAATATAAAATCAAGTCCACACTCTCGGCTAAAGGGAAGTATATGCTTATGAAGTAAGAAACAAAAGATCGTAACATAAGAGAAAATCATCAAAATCCTCAAGAACAAAAGAGTTAGACAAGAAAATACCTATTGCTCGCTGCCCTGCCAATTTGAAGAGCAAAGCAGCCTGCAATGAACATACAAGCATTAATAATCGAAGATGAATCTATGCAAATCGGAACAAACTTGTTTAAGTATTACCCTTATGACTTGAGCATGTGCTCTAATCATCCTTCTTCTTTTTTCTTGCTCTTCCTCTTTTTTCAAGTCCAATGTGTAGCGAAACCGGCGAGAAGCATTAAGCACAAGGGCAGCTTGCTGTGAAGGATAAAGATGTGCACAATAAGAAAAAGGTTCTTGTTTATGTTGAGACCTAATCAACACAAGCATCATCATCATAATTAACTCCTCATGAGTTTCTGACTCCATAGAGGAGAAACACAACAACAACATACCCAGTATATTCCCAACAGGTTGGGGTCTGGGGGGTCAGTTGTACGCAGACCTTACCCTTGTAATTGCCAAATGATGGATTGAATTTTTCATATACGTGTTTCTCCTCTTGTATAGAGGAGAAACACGTATATGAAAAATTCAATCATCATTTGGCATTCTTATGTTCTTCACAGATCCTCCCTATGAACATCTAAATCTCAATGGGCTGAACAACTTTGGCCAGACAGTCAAAAAAATTCATATGAGCAAACCTCAAAGAAACTGCTTCCTATACTTAAAGGAGTGTACCTCCATGCATAGAAGCAGCATAGCGTCAAACGTTCATTGTTAGAAAATCAAAGCAAACTCGGTAGGTTGGAAGATGCTTTGACCCAAAAACAAGAAAGAATGACAAACTCAACCCCACCCGAAAAAAAAAGGAAAAAGAAAAAGAAGGAGAAGAATACAAATAAATATGACTTGGAGCAGCCTTACTAATAT
>BKCP01010626.1:1525860-1544959 GCA_008636005.1 Striga asiatica | reverse complement strand
CGTGGAAGGGTGGTTGACAGAGGATGTGACTTTGAAATGAACATGTCAGGGTATAACAGTTTGTAGAATGTTTTACAAAGCTTGCCTCAAATGCATGGCTGAACTCTACATGATCAAAAGCAATTGGTCAAAAGATAAGATGAAAGTTGGAACAGATAAATGCTCCAGGACTCGTGAAGGTTTTATGCTTCAGTATGTCACGCTATAATCAAATCGAGGATAATATCTACGACGGAATATGAAGTAAATAGTCTATGGAAAAATGCTGACAATATAAGAGTGTGCATGGTCGATGGAAAAAGGTCATTGAGCCTCTGGGGAGTTCTTAAATAACACATAACACCACTGCTTCACATTGCAAAGAAGTGCGATGAGGTCTCTTATGAAATAGGATCAATACAAATGGAAGCCCAGCGTCCATTGAGTTAATGCTATTGCCACTTATCAGTTTATGAGGAAAAACCTCACCATATCAGAACAAGGCTCTAGCCTTGCCAATTTTCTTCCCCAACAATCTAATTATTTTAAGTGAGCCATATTTTGATATCTCCGAACTCCGCAAACATATGACATGCCTCATCATGCATGCATTACGTAATCATCATGCATGTTTACTTCCTCAACGGCTTTATAGCCAAAATACAAGTGGAAATATACGAAAATTAATGTTAAACAATAATATATATGATCGAATTTCAAATCTATAACCTATACTCAACTCAACCAAAGAAACATGCAAAAAACTCCGAGCAATTAAGCAGGAAACAGAGACGTGCATGAAACAATAACAGCGACATTCGAAACAGTTGTGGGACATTTATTCTTTAATAACTCGATGCACGACAAACAACGAACACCCCTCACACGCTTACCCTCCAGCGCCTGAGCAGATCGTGAGAGGCGTTCTTGGTGTTGGCTATGTCGAACGGATCTGAGAACTCATCATCTCCCTCCCACACTCTTCCACCGTCATCCACGGGGGCGGACGAGGACCCGGCCTCCAGGTCGCGGAGAACCGCGGCGTCGCTGCTGGTCGTCATGTCGGCTGTCAGCGAGGACGAGGAGTTAGAGAGACGGCACCGTCGCTTCCACGGAGCCACCACTCCGTCAGGGGTGAAGAAAACGTCGGCGAACGATTCGTGAAATCACCAATCGAGAACAAAAAAAAAAATAATCTCCGATTAGGGGTTAACGCTCCACACGGTGGCTAGGGTCGCCGGAGAAGGAAAAAAATCGAGTGGTTAGGCCCGCACTAAGGAAAATGGAGGATTGGGGGCGTGGCACATTTGGGGGGTTGTGTGTGTGTGTGTGTGTGGCTTTTTTGGGGCGTTTAATTGGGGCGGGTGGGTATGCTATTTCCATGCTCGGCTGAGTGGATAATCTGTGGGAATCCGATTCTACCGCCATGGTGCGAGGACGAGAGAGAGAGAGCTACATTTCAGGGGAAGCATTTTTTGAGCTGAATTTCATTTTTTCGCCATACGAGGAAGCTTCAGCGAAATTTCCCGCGCAGGAAAAATAGGATAATTTTCGACTATGAACTGGTTTTATGGGATCATGTATTGCACTATTTATCGTAATTTTGATTGTTAATTTTGGCAGTGCTATAATGAAGATATTGAGAAAAAGCTCTTGACAAATGACAAGTGTGTCTAGTTTTATCGAATCACGTATTATGTAATTTTATTTTTTTTGGTACAAACGTATTATGTAATTTTGATTGATGATGAATGACTGTCTCAGTGTATTTTTGCAACATAATCGATAAATTTAAATTCCAAATATTTATTTTGATAATAATAATAATAATAATAATAATAATAATAATAATAAATATTTGTTAAGCGTGTTTTCGTAACACAATCATATAAATTGTTACTCTCAATTTTGATTGTAGATTATGAAATCTATCATTATATAAAAAGAATAACCTTTTTACAAATTTAGAAACTTTTTCCCGCCAAAATCATTAAATATATCCTAATATAGTAATTGTTGGACAAATCTAAATAGACAAAAAAATCGGCTCATTTTTTTTAGTTTATCAAAATTGTTGTTTGACAATAAATATTTGTTTTTCTTTTTCCTATTTTTAGTATAAATCTACACGTTTATCTCTTCTGTTACAAAATCTCATTGCATACGTCTCCCGTGTTTAANTATATTATCTTACACACAATAATTTTACATTATTTGATCTCGAATCTTTAATTTATAATTATTAAGTATTGTTTATCTTCCTCTTTAATTTATAATTATTTTTTTGCTTCCTCTTTTTAAATAGGATCAATAGTAGTTTCCACTTCAGTCATTGAGTGACTCAAACTCGAGGTCTATTTATAATATTGTTAATTTAATATTGTTTCCGTGCATCGCACGGGGTATACACTAGTGTTATAACGAAAATATTGACGAATACTTTGTCATGTGTTATTTTGCAACACAATAATCGTTAAATTTAATTGCTGGTTTTGATACAATATTATAATAAAAATGAATTTTTGTTCAACGTATTTTTGTAACACAATCTTATAAATTATTGTCGTAATTTTGATTGTTGATTTTTCACAATGTGATGATGAAAATATTGATAAATGCTACATCAAATTTTTTTTAACACAACAATTTTTTTTTTTATTTTAATAATCATAAAATGAGAAAAATAAAGATGTTTGTCAAGTATATTTTTGAAACACAATCTTATAAATTATTCTAAAGTTTACGTCTAATTTCCACACTATTTTTCTTATAAATATTGGAAATTGGGAACATGAGTTTTGGGTGATGGATTGCTTGTAAATGATGTGTAGTGTCTTCAAAGCTATTACGATGAATTGCATGTAATTTTGTAATATATGAACGTATTTGTAATTTTTGGTTTCATGCAAACTGAAATAATAAATAGATAATCTATCTGTTATGAGTCAATTATATATATATATATATATATATATATATATATATATAATTAACCATTTTTTTCAACTCGTGAAACAAACAAGTTAGTTTTTTTATACACAAGTCTACCATATTTTATTTAATCTTTCATATATTTTAATATAACATATTCTCTTGTTATAAATTATTTAATCAGTCATATTCTATTATTAAAAACCAATACTCCTTGAAACGTAGGTATTTTACGACGAGTGCGCTCAACGTTGTTAGAACACAAATAAACAACTAGAATAGCAGAAGCAATAAACCGAAGATTTAAAAACTCTTCAGGGAAGCGTCCCACTTCCCCTCAGAGCTCTTTCATTGATAACTCGATTGCGCACATGGGTATAGTTTTGGAATTACAGCAACTAGAACTCCCTTCTAGCATAACCAACAACTATACTCGAATCTACCAACTACTTCTCCGGCCACGTCCCGTGGACTTTAAATAACACTTAATCCCTAAGTGCTGATCACAATAATGTTTGAAAAACAAAGAAAAGAAAAGAAGACGACTTCAGTTCTTCGATATGTAAGAACACTGAAAACTGAACTGAGAACTAAAATAAAAGAAGACTTGAAGCTCGAATAGTAGATGAATAATAATGATCTCAGCAGCCTAAATTCGATCTTCAAGTAGGGTATATATACAACTCCTTAGGTGTGAAGTCTTCTCCAAGTTCTTTCCTTCTTTCACGATCTCCTTTGATCTTCTTCCCAAAAATAGTGTAGTAACATAGAAAGTAAATCTTCCTTGATTGTATGTGATTTGGAGATCTTCAGAATTGAGTTTTCAATGGAAATCTTCGTGGTTCCAGACTCGTGTAAGAACACAACTTTCCTAATATAGCCGATCTTCCAAATCTTCAAAGATCTTGTAGTGAATCTTTCCAAATCCTCATTAGATCTTCTAGATAACGTCCAGAATTCCTTATACACGAATTGCTCATCCTTTCATAGTCTTTGCCACTTATTCCTTGTCCTACAAGAGAGAGAAAACTAATTATGGCATAGAATCAAGCTCATTAATGCATGTGGCATATATGGTAAGTACATATATAAGATAAATATTATGTAATCCTTCTTCTAAAGGTTTAGGATTCCATAATACACATTATAATAAATATATAACATATATTATTAATAATAAATAATAGGAACTTAATTAATTAACAAGTAAATAAATAGAAAATTTTCCTTTATTTTATTTTGCTTGCATAACAAGAAAATCTTCTAGAAAATACTTAGGTTTTTCGGATGATGCCAAATCAATATTGTTACACTCCTGAAATATCATAAATTATAATTATTATTGCTTAATAATTTCATCTATTATTATAAACTATTTAATCAGTCATATTCTATTATTATAAACTATTACTCATGAAATATCATAAATTTATTATTGTATCATAAGGTTAGAAATATAGTTTGCATGATTGCAATTACTACAAATGAGCATGATATAAATATCAACTTTCAACAAGATTTTGCCCAACTCATTGGAGCAAAAAAGTTTACGATATCGTGTCAACATGATATTAATAACTTTGAACAAGAATTTGCCAACTCTTTGGAGCCCAAAAGTTTACAATATCATGTCAACATGATATAGTACCATCGGTTACCAACATTTAAACTGCTTGATAGTTGGTGCTTCTTAAATAAGATATAAATATCAAAACATAGATGGGTCAATGGTCATTAACATGCATGATGATGAACCAAAAAAACAAGAAACCAACTCTATTAAAGGCAAAAGGAACAACATTGGCCACAAGATCACATAATCTTCATGTTCTAAACGAATATACCCTCAAAATCCAAAATTATAATCTCAAAATCCAAAATCATATAAAGGGTGGGACAAGATCTAGTT
The DNA here is from genome assembly GCA_008636005.1 of Striga asiatica. Taxonomy (NCBI): domain Eukaryota; kingdom Viridiplantae; phylum Streptophyta; class Magnoliopsida; order Lamiales; family Orobanchaceae; genus Striga; species Striga asiatica. The sequence continues at coordinate 1,540,140 of BKCP01010626.1, read as the reverse complement.
CATTCTTCTAATGCTCTCGTTGATGTAGTCTTCATGGTTCCCAGCATCTCCTCTTTCAACATAGTGATTTCTCTGACCACCCAAAGGAGCCTTCAGTTGGAATGGCCACGGAAAGTTGCTAGCCTCCCTAAAGTGCAGTCCCACAGTCATGATCTCGTGAATAAGATCCTCCACACAGTGATGCTATGTTTGCCAAGTGTTTGAAAAAGAAGTCGTGCCACGGTTAAAATAGAGAGGGACTCGCGCTGTCGAAGCGATTCCCTCCAGCCTCGCTGTGTTGTGGCTCCTCCGGTGGTCAGGCATTGGCTCGCCACCGTTGGTTTTCGAGTCTGCTTCTCCCCTACAGCGTTGAAGATTTTTGAAGCCCAGATATGAATTGAGAATCGCCTCCTCGCCAAATTTGTCTAGGTGACTCGAGTTTGGTCGCAATTTTTGGATTTGGGATTTCGATTTGCAGCTTTCTTGGGATTCTGTGTTTTGGGATTGTCTCGTGAGTTGGTTTATGTAGGCGTGTGTTTTGCTTGCTTGTATTAGGAAAAGTTTTATTCTATGTGTGGATGTGTATGTTGTTTGTGTCTTGTTGTTTGTTGTGCAATTCCAACAACGTCTGGCTTCTAGTCCTCTTGATGGAGCTTTTGTTTTGCAGGTATTTGTACCCCCTTGTTGGTCGTCTGTGTGACTCTAAGAAGTGGTCTAGACTTTGTTCTGGTTCCAGTGTGTCATTTGACACCTCGTGTGTACTCTTTATGAGTTTTCATTTTTCAAGCTATTAATATAATTATCGTTTGAAGAAAAAAAAAAGACTATAGACAGTTCACTTATCTGATCAGCACTAGACAAATCAAAATGATTTCTGGATATAAATGGTTGGTTGAATATGATGAAAATCAATTAAAAAAACCATCATAACAGCCCTTTAGAAAATCTATTAAGTGCCACTAAGCTGATCCAGTCGCAAGCAAACATAAGCCCCAAAAACACTACCAAGGAAACAAAAAATAACAGTGATAAAAGTTTCACGACATGTGATGGTTAACTTTATGTTCGGGGAGTTGCTACTGTCAGTGATTGCCCATTCAGTGGTTATTAAATGGCCACTGTGGCCCAAAAAAGGATCAAAGTTGACAAATTTCTTCCCAAACAGGAGAAAAGTATTCTAAGCACAAAACACATAACTCTAATGCGAGCAGCAAAGCACTTTCGACTCTTTAATCTAACTTTTTTTTTTCTGCAGATGGAAGCATAGAATCTCTTTTTATTTTGACCTTTTCCCCTCCTTCTTCTTTATAACCTCATCAATGTTTATGTACATAATACCTTTGCCTTTGTAGATATCAGGCGGCTTACAGCTACGTACAGCAGCTGCAAATTGGTGGACCCTCTCCTTGTGAATCCCTGTGCAGCAAACCACATTGTTCTTGAAGCAAAATACTCGAACAGCTGAAGGCACAGCTAATTCAACCTCATGGCTGTAGCCGAGCTTGAGGTACAAGAGGCGGCCTTCGGATTCAACTCTAGCTTTGAAACCGACACCGACAATTTTTAGAAGGCGGAAGAATTTAGCTTCCATGAGTGAAGGCAATTTAATCGACTTGCCAGTTGCCTGCATTAATGTTGATGTTGAGGAACATGTCTTTTATAAATGATGGTACGGAATATCAAACTCCACTAATAATTTTCATCTACTGTTTAACAAGTCAGAAACGATAAAAGGAAATAAGATGTAACAAAATATGCACGGCTAGGGGTGCACAAAATATGGTTCACCGTTTCTGTCTAAATTTCCGTTTCATCTTCGGTTCGGTTTTAAACAAAAAATCCAGCGGTTTTATAGGTTAGGTTATCGGACAAAACGGAGAAATGGCAAAAATAATTTGGAAACCTAATCAGAAAATTTGAGAAGCAAACTGGTTCAGATGTCAACAACTTGGAAACCCACGAGCTTTATTCAGAAACAAATTGGTTCAGCTCATTAGCTCAGATCAAAGACATAAAAATTAACCAAAAAAGGAAATAACGAGTTTGAATTTGTTCAATCGAAATTCACAGAATTGGTTCAGTCGAAACAAAATAATCACGAGTTAAAAGAAGAAAAAGAGCTTCAAAGTCTTGAAAATCACGAACCTGAGATGCAGCCCGTAGGAGGGGATTTGGGTGGCGAATTAATTTGAGACCGAGCGATGATTTAGGTAGCGATTTGGGATTTCAGACTTCAGAATTCAGAGCGACGATTGAAGACATTGCGGGGGAAATTCCACTGTAGCTTGATTTTTTGTTTTGAAAGTTTCAATTTTAAATTATTATCGATATATGACCTACTTTTACATTCTACTTTTTAATTTAAAATTTTAAAACACTTTGTATTTCGATATAATTATGCAAACAACAATACATTTTTTAAAATTTATTTATTAAGTACTTATAATGAAAAAATATTAAATATCTTTATTAAATTATCTAATCTTCTTATATATTTCGTTTAGCCTAAGTGGCAAACTCGCATTCCTCGAATTTTGGGTGTCAAAATTTCATGCTTCATTATTTGAGTTGGATAGACTTTAATTTAATTTCAAACTAAAAATAATTAGGTCTGAATTACCATAAATATGTTGATTAATTATGATCATTTTTTATTTTATTATACACTTAAAATTGATGTACTTCATTTATTAGTTTGTTGCATTTTTTATTAGTAGTAGTATACCAAAATAATAATAATAAAAAATAAATGGACTGAAATGCAAATCTTGATTTGTGCATGACCCTCCTCGAGACTGAAACACGTTTCCCCATTAATTGAAACGACAATAGCCTTGCACCATTAGGCTCAATTCAATATTTCAGAAACTAAAGACAACAACCGACCATGTAACGTATTAATTCCAAAATTTGCATGTTTTTATTATGACTAAAACGTGTAATAATGNAAAAAAACAAAGTCCATTACATTCCGACGAACACGAAACCCGCCTCACTATTCACATTATGTCGATCGGAATTCAAATCCGGCTTACCCCAAGTAAAGGAATTCCACGAGACTACATTCTTGGAATTGAAAATAATAGAAATCGATACTTGTAATGATTTACGCTGATGGGACTACAGGATTGTGGGCTTCGATAACCAAGTGCCTAATACCCGGGACAATTTCTTGAATCTCTTTTTCAAGCCGATCGACTTCACTCCCAAGAGCCGTGACAACCTCTTCGCCTGCAACCAACATCACACTTTCATTTTAAACAGGCAATTTCACGGTTTAGTTATGAGTAATATCCTGGAAGTTAGGCTATGTTCGTTAAAACTAGCTGATAAACTAGTTTATAGTTTATAAATAATTTTCGAGTTTATATCTTATAGCATATGACTTATGGTTAGTTTATATGATAAAAGTGTTTGGTAAAATTAGCTGATAAGCTAGCTAAAATAAAAATTTCAACAAGTTTATTTGAAAAGCTACTCAATGAAGCTTATGAGATAAGTATTTGAATACAGAAATCTTAGAGCTAACCCAATAAGCTATAAGCTAGCTTATTTAGTTACCAAACATAGCCTTAATACTACTCTTGATTAGGGGAGTCTGTTTGGATAATGGAAACCTCGAGGGGGTATTTTGTGATTGTAAAAGTTAAATGAGGTATCCGGCAATTAGTTGAAACTCAAGTGTTGTTAAGAGCTAAACGCTATCTCGATTTTTATTGCATATCATACCATAGTTTGACATGATCTTGAGCAATGCAGTATCGTCCTTGGCTTTGGCAGCCTCCCGAAACTGTATATATGCCATGAACAAAATTTACTTGAGAAGCAATGGCACGTAACGGTAGCATGCATTTTCTAACAATGAAATATTTTTTTTCTTTTTCAAATACATATGTGTGGGGAATTAAACAAGTAGTATTAAAATAGATTGTGGGTAGAGTATGAAGCAAATCGGTTCTCCCTATAAATCAGAACCGAGCAAAAATTTAACGACTTGAAGGAAATTGAAAATTGAAATCACCTGTTTAGCCCACTCCTCGCGTCCGGTTCTCTTTAGATAGTTTTGCACCAATACTACACCATTGAAGTCTGCAACAAATATCATGCTATAACACATTGAAATTCCAATAAATTTTACCATGTCAAAAGTTACCGAAACACTTTTTCTAATGTATGGGCATCAAAGTATCACCTATTTCACCCTTGAATCTAAAAAATCCTGGTCCAATCACCTCGCTTTTGCAATCATATACAGCATCCACAACCTGCAGAGGAAAAAAAAAAAGAATTAAAAAAGAAAAATTACACATTCGGTGAATTGCTTTGTCATGTGGCATGAACAGGCAACAAGGAGTAAGAAGATATTGCACCATACTGGATCGTTTTTCAGAAATCGGAGAACTCTTTCCATATCATGATTGTCAATTGCCCTACCAATCAAAGCATGACGATTCCTCTGAATCAAAAATATTGCTACCTGCATCATGCTACTCAATTTAGGCTCAATATAAGATGCAATTATTCGGGATAATGTATCAGCATACACAAATGAGTAACGGTAATGCAAACGTATTAGGGCTACCCTGATCATACTCATTGTTGACAAATGTCTATTCGGAAAAAAATTTCTTTATTCTTTTTTATTTCTTTAAGTGGAAAACTGAAGACACATTCTTCAATCTTAAGACTTGCAGATAATACCATCATGCTTTGCAAAAGAATATTAATTAATAACATATGAAGTCCATTAGAAAAACCCGTATACAAATCACCTACCATTCCCAAAAGGTTTCCAACAATAATCGAACCAATAGGATCATAAATTGCATTTCCTGTGGCATTTACAGCCACCAATGATGCGCCAGCAATGGCAAGGCCAGTTACAGCAGCACCGTCCTGCACCATTAACGCTATTTAACGCATTTAAATGAATATCATTAGGCAAAACATTAAATAACTATAAACCTAATAAATGGCGACGAACCTTGCTGTATTTTCAGTAACATTACTTGCTAAGCATGGCCAAATAACAACTGAGAAAAACCTTCCAGTTTTCCTTGTCCTTCTATTTAATGCTTTTCCTAGATACAGAGTATTTGCTTATTCAGTTTATTTTATTTCTAGAAGAAATTTAACATACTAGATTCTTTCTCATGATCCAGGAAAGTGAAAGACTCTAAGATTGAGTAGTTTCAATTACCATAATATACAGGTCCACGTTATAGATTAACAATTACACCATATACCAATCAAGCATACCAGCCAAATTAATTTAATCTTTCGAACTTATGAGGTTATCACCTCAGTCATGACAGCAACAGATGTCGGGTCATGACCACGCCACACATAATCGCTCACTTTCATTCCTTCAGCAGCAGCGCCTTTTCTGACAGCATGGATAGCAACAACAAGGGAAGCACCTAAGATAAATTCGCCTTTAATCACAAGGGAAACTCCAAATAGCAAAAGACACTGAATATCTTCACTTTGTAAATAAATCCAACATTATGATCAAACAATAAGGATATTCCACCTTCAATAATGAACGAGCCACCAATCACCAGAGCAGCATACTCTATATTCAGGGGGCTGAAGAGAAAAAAAAAAAAAAAAAATATTAATCTATAACTCACCACTGCACATTATAAAGATGGTAATGCTGTATTGAAATTGTGAATGTAAACTTTTAGAGTTTCCATAATTAACTTGAGCAGTTTTCTACCTGAGCAGTCCACAGATTTTGAACACCGTTGACAACAGTAGCACCAGAACCAAGACAAAATATACCAACAGCAGAAATCAAAGACCAGACAAATCTCTCCTTGGAATAACCATATCTGAGATCATATGAACAACAAGTTTAGTATAATTTCATACGTCATTACATGTCTCAGCACTCAAGGATGTTATTTTGTCGCGTAGAGTCCAGAAGCTATTTAAGCAGTCCTGTTAATAAATTAAACTAAGGTAATCATACAAATGCTAGTATTAATTGCATACTGATAACATCATTACACAGGTGCTAGTTCAAAAATGTATATCTATATTAAAAAAAAAGATAAACATGGAAACCTTTTTTTTTTTTTCTTTAATTTCAAATACTTCTTAAAAAATTGCGTTATGACTTATGTACCAGAAAAGATTACGAATCACTAGAAATCGACACAGAGGATTATGGAACACCAAAAGTTGACACCTAGGCTCGGGAAACTCTACATTTATATATAGGGAAGTATATCTCATTTACAGATTAACATAGTTAAGCAATTTTCAATTGCTCTTGTTGTGCCATCGTGAAACTTGCAAGCTTCTTAAAACAATTTTGAACTAATACTTTGATGTCAACGTGGATTTCAGAGTCCTATAAGTCAAGCAGTAAGAAGCTCTACACATGAAAGCTAAGAACACATTTCCTTAACTGGTAATTATATATGAGTATCGATAGAGGACGTACGGATGAAGAGCATCTGGGGCACGGCGTGAGCTACTTAAACCATATGCAAGTAGAGCCTACAAAATAAGCATGAGTCAATTCAAATACATGATAAACTTTGAGAAGGGGTAATTTCCAGCTACATTAGTGTCTCGTACAGCAAGTATACAAAAACAGAACACAAAATACCTGATTTGCAAAATCTGCCACTGAATGCACAACTTCAGCCAGCATTACATGGCTTGAGGTCGATAACCACACCCCAAATTTAAGAGAAAAAACAAGGAAGTTGCACCACAATGCTGTTGTAACTGCTCGCTGGCTAAACACGTATAATATTAGCTATGGAGGAAAACAAGTACAGAGAATGACCAGTTAAGAAAGATACTTCATATAATAGCTTAGCACAAAAACATGAAAGATGTGAGAAGTGAAAACAGAAACTTATGCATATATGCCCAATAAAATATATAAAATAATAATAATGGATACAATGCATAGTGTCATTGCCTTTCCCAAGCAAACTGAAAGGCACACCGTAATCCGTCATTTTTGGAAGGAAAAAGAAACAGAAGCCAAAGAACAACGAAAAGAAGTTCAATGACACACACACACACACAATAATTACCCATGATCCTCCACTTCAATCTTCTCAATCTTTTTAGCTCTGGTCAGAAGACCAGCAAACACCCACCAAATTGTTACAGCACACCAACAGTTATCACACTTAGTTTATCTCAGTCACACAGCTCAACCCGATAAAGAAAAGGAGACAGAAAATAGAACTCACTTCTTGTGCAGTGGAGCTGGTGGTGATTACTATAACAAGGCAAAATCAAGTTAGACAGGGGAACCCATCTCGACGAAGAATTAAGCCATGGCGAGCTACCAAATGCGCCGAAACTCAGCCGTCTCTGAGGAGAATTAATGCCATACTGAATTACCTCTGATGGACAAGCTTGTAATCCTGCAATTTGTGGTTCTCCGGCTCGCGCGAGGAGTCTGTGAAATGGATTTCAGAAATGGAGCAGCTGAATGGGGAATACTGGGGCCGGCCTTGCCGAAGGCGAGAGAGAATGCGACCCACCGTTCGCATTACTGCTGAAAATGATGCTATGATAACCCGACGATCAGCCTGTACAGCTCAGTACAGGGTATCAATAACTCATCTTCGTTTCTCGTTTTGAAGCTCAGGAGAAAAGGGCCATTTTAGGGTTCTGCACTGCGGTGGTGGCGGCAGCTGGAAATTCGTCGGCGGGCGGCGGACAGCAGTGGTTTTGATCTTGTAGTGGTTGCTGAAAGGATTTTAGTTTTCAAATTCAATCAAGCAAAGCATATTCCCGTGCCCATTTGAATGTGAGTGATTTTCTTTTTTCATTTTCAAGTATGAAGCGTTAACAATCTTATTTTATGAAAAACAATAAAAAAGGAGAAATAACTTCTAAAATTGTGTTGAATTTATAATATTATTGTTAATAGGAAAAGGGGAACAAAATGGTTTAAATAATATTTCTTGTACACTTGTATTAGGTTTAGTTTTAATTTAATTTATATCTATTTGTGCATGATTCACTAAACCAATCTCTTCTAATATATATACCAATCTCTTCTCTTCCTTTACTAAAATATAGATCGATTATCAACTATAAGTTCCCAACACCAAAACATCATTATACACAATGCTAAAGTTAGCCAAGTACTGCATAAACTCAACCATAGCAGTTGCAAATACAAATCCCAAAAACCACAAGAGTTCAATAGCTTAACAATAATAACACTCTCATCTGCATTCTGCAGAACTGTCAATTCAGAAAACCACAACTCTCAAGCAAAGGCCGTAAATTTCATTAAAACAAATTCTGCACCTAAAAGTACAAAACAGTATACGAAATTCAGTAAACAGTTTAGATTCAGTCATACATATGCTAATGTTACAAATCAAAAGGATGTTCAGGAGTTCAACCGTGAGAATCATCCAAAAAAACCTGCACGAGCCCGTATAACAATTTTGCTTCTTAAAGCTCTCCTCGATTTTTCTATTTCTAGGCCCTCAAGATTCAAGTAACATATATCTAATGATACAAATAAATCTAAGTTTCTTTTTTTTATTTTTCTTTTTCTAGTTGCCATTAAACCGGCCTTCTTTCCTGGCACGTGATCGAATTTCTATCTGTTTTCCACTAAACCTTCCCAATGTATTCACTTGGTCATGGCGGGTCGTGATTTTTATAGGGTGAGCCTCCGTGTTAAAAACCCATTCATCAAGGGAAATAACCGAAGGGGGTGAAAATAGGAGGTATAGATATTTCAGTGTCTCTGCCAAGAAAAAGCTCTGCATCATGTTGTCTTTCACACCAGTGTTCACCTAGGACACAAAGATGCAAAACGATATATTAATATGCTGCCGCTATAAATGAGTTGGAGTTCTGGGAAAATAGGAAGAAAGAAAAAAAGGAAATACATTGATACACCAACCAGGATTAAGTAGTATATATATGTTATTAATAATTAAATAGTACTTATTAATAATTAAATAGTACTATGGTAATCAGTAATTTTCTATCCTATTACTATTAGTAATTTTCTACCCTCAAAATATCCAGGCCATTGTGGTTATTGAGATAATAGACGAACGAAATGAATTGTCTACTAATTTATCTCTAGACTCTAGTCCAGCCCATTTTATCTTTGGAGTTCAAGCATCTTATCTCAATATGATTCGTCTTGGTAAGTATCATTGGTGCTTTCTTGATATTCAAAAAATAATAATAATAATAAATAAATAAAAGTTGATTATGATCACCAACAACAGAACCAGGGTCAGATCGTATCATGAAAAGATACTTTTCGATAAAGTAAAATTTCCGAAAGTAGAATTGGATAAAAAGAGACTTGAGGCTATAGAGAGAAACTATAAGACAATTCGCTTCATTTATTATCCCAATAACGACAATGTTAACATATTTATTACAAGCTAGATGACATTACTAATAAAAGTAATTACCTAATGCTACTATTTAGTTATAGTAACATATGCTTCTGTGATCTAGAAATGTATCAAACACACACACACCAAAAAAAAAGTGAAAGAAAAAGAAAAAATTATAAAACCTTTCCNAAAAAAAAGGAAACAGAAATGATTTAGAAGCTGAGAAGTGCTTACATCCTTTAATCCAACATATCCCGATTCTACGCGGGAGTTTTTCTCAAATGCTTGGAAGATATTCCAGCCCCACTCTTTATATGTCTTGTTTCCAGTCAAACGCCACAGATAAAAGAGTGACTCGATTGTCTCTGGCCTCAATATGTTCCAAGATGTTCCAACACTCATATCCTGAACAATAGTTAGATGAGTTGTGCAAAGGAAAAGAACCTTTTTTATTGTTATAAATGTTACAATACAGGGTTTTTTAATATATACAGAAAACAATGACCAAGCCCACCTGTCCTGAATTAAAAAAATAGTTTTCTCCAGCCAATTTTGTTGGCGTGGACTGGTAGAAATTATAGCAGGTCCATGCAAGCTGTAGAAAGAATTCAAATTATCCACTAAAGAAATTTTTCTCTACCAAACAGGCACATAAACTAGAAAAGCTAAAATGAAGAATCATGTATAAAAACCTCCTCAGCCAGAGATAAGAATTTCTTAGATTCATCAGGACCATAGTCAGTAGATCCCAATGCTATCATTCCTGGAGCAAAACAAGCAAGTTCATCCATCTGCAAGCATGTAATAAACGATAGCAACTTGTAAGAAACACACAAATTATATAACAAAATTTGAGTAACGCCCCAATGTATTTCCAACACGTGAAGTCAAACATTCTATTAGTTTTCATATTTAAACTCTTCAAAATTTGACGTTTTCTAGTTTTCTTTACTTTTCCAAACTCATGTATGGTTTTAGTTGTTTTGTGCAGTTCTTTAAATTTTTTTGTTTATTTTCAGTTTCTTTTTTGATGTGAGTTCTTTTCAGGATTTTTAAAAATTATAGTGTTTCAGGATTTTTTTTGGTACTGTTGGAATTTATTTGATTTTTGTGCTTTATTTTCAAGGAATTTGGTCGAAACCAAGAGGGTCAGACATGACAAATGCTTGGTGTAATTACTGCCCAGAAAGGATAACACACCTTATCAGTTAACGAAGTTCCAATCTTCTCACAGAGATAAGTAAAAGAAGATGGGGTAGTTCTCCGCACCAAGCTAAGAAGACCTTTCATGGATGTCTCCCACATGTCCCTGTTTATGAATACATAAAATAGTTGTTTATTACAAAAATTGGAAATTAAAAAAGATAAAATAAAAGGATGGAAATTTTTTCATGTATTTACATGAGTGAATCCACATGATGGCAAAAAATAATAATAAATAAATAAAATAAAAAATAAAAACGAGATATATACCTATAATGCTTCACTGCAGTGGTTTTGTTTCCTTGTATCCAGACCTTCAGCAAGTACTCATAGAAGCTGCACGATTTTATTTCCGAATGTTAAAATACCGGAGATATCCATGCTCTCAACCAGTGGCCGTAAAGGTTAATTCATGTTACAGATGATTTCACAATACAAGCATAGAATATCATAAGACAGTCCATTTATGTAAAATGAAAAAAAGACCTGTCCCCCATGGCACCAAAAGTTATGGTTGAATATGATCTTGTCCCTTTGTGCGGATTTATGTAGATGGGAAGCAAGCCATCAGATGGGAAGGTTTTATTAAGCTCAATAATGACATTTTCCACCTGAAAATAAAAATACGGGATTCACTTCATAGAGGGAAGAGAGAAATCTCATAAGTCTACAGGAAAGTGGATTTTCGGTTGTCGATATCTCCAAATTCCACATATAATTATAAACCACATTCAAAAGAGTACACATTCTTCATTTCGTATGTTTTGGATGATTATTTCCATTTCCTTTATTCATAATTAGGGCTGCAAACGAATCGAGCGGCTCGCGAGCGCTCAAGTCAAAGCTCGGCTTGAGCTCGAGTTTGAGCGAACCCGAGTCAAGCCTGAGCGGCTCGAGCATAGGTTTTGGAAGGTCGAGCAGCTCGAGATATATAGTGAATTACTAAGGGGGTGATTGTTTATGGATTCAACTAGTTTTTATTTGGTTTGTTTTTAACTATAGTTAATTTTGAAAAAAAGAGGTATGGTTAGTTGTTAGTGGATATATTAAAATAATATTTAAATAAAATAATTAAAGTTGATTTGATGTAAAGTACGAGAAAAATGGTTGGAAGTGATGGTTAGTTAAAATTATGTGAGTGGATGAATAGTGAATTAAAGTTAATTTGATGTGTAAGAATGATTGGTTGATATTATTTAATTATATTGGTGATATTGAAGATAGTGGAGTTGAGTTAAATTTGAGTTTTGATTGGGTTTTTTACTATTCAATTTATATCCAATCGCCCCCTAAAATACCCTTATATAACTTAATGGTAATTTTATTTGAAATTCAAGTCGAACTCGAGCCGAGCTTGAGCAATCTTTCGAGCATTTTGATTTCAATCGATCTCGAGCGATTTTCTTCTTTTGTCGAGTCGATCTCGAGCGTCATAAATCTTTCTCGAGCTCAAGCAGGTAAAAAAAAAAATCAATCTTGCTCAATAAGGCCAATGCTCGACTCGACTTGGCTCGTTTGCAGCCCTATTCATAAATGTCTAACTTGAATATCAAGTGGAGGGAAAGAGATACCTTTTGCTGATATTTGGGATCACCGGTACGTTGCGAAAGTGCAATGAATTCAATCTGCTCTGTGGCAGAATCTGCCAAGATGCTCTCACCCTAAACAAGAAAAGACATGAGCCATGAGACTCAAGGCACCCTTGCAACTAAACAGTATTATAAGGTTCGTAATTTGATGATGACAAATTTACCCCAGTCCACCCAGGATTATGCGCATTCCCATTAGCCAAGTTTATAATATTAAATGGAATACCAGAAGGAGTATCCCAAGCAGGCAACAGCCGATCAGCAATTTCTTTAGCCTTATCAAGAAAAACTTTATCTCCAGACAGATCATATGAACTGAGAAGTCCACCAACAACTCTGGATTTTTCACAAAGATACATGCAGTAAGTATGCTATTCAAGCTTCCTTTTTTTTTTTTTTTTTTNTTTTTGCTTCCTTAATGACAACAAGGTCTCGTTCTGACAAATCAGTATGGATAATAATCAGTTAAACTAACTGAAGGAATATAAAGACATTGAACCTTATAAAGCAACCTTATGGTTGTCTCGAAGACGCTGGCATCATAGTTCTTGTTAAAGTCCAAGGATTGTGCAACCCAACTGCCATGAACAACTTAGTAAGCATCAGATATAGCATATACTGGTGTTTCATTCAAAAAAAGTTCAATACACTAAACACTTGGTTCAAAAAAATTGCAAGCATGCAACTACAAATATGTATGGAAATAGGTTCAGTGTAAGTTGAAACGGGAGGAACTCATTTCACAAGTAACAATCAGATAAGATTAAAAAATTACATATAGTTACAACTTCTCTTCTTAAAAGTTATGATACAAATCCAGCTTGATCAGTTCATACCAGCCCAACTTCTATGGGTGTTTATAGTAATTAGAATCAATCTGACCTATAAAGGATGCTAAACACTTCACAGATACCATACACAACAAATTTTTAACCCAAACTTATGGCTGATCGGAAGACAATGATGTTGATGTCATTAATTCTTCAATGTAGACACAAACAATACAAATGGAGGAAGAAAATGCATATGTAAAATAAATACAGCAGTAACCCATAAAAGGTAATCTAGACTTACTCTCTAGCCTTTTGGAACTGATCCTTCAATCCCATTATGTATAGAGTGTCAAGAGCATCAATTAAAGTTGCTCCAAGACCACCGAAGCTATCGACACCATTTTTTGACTGAGGCTGGCAACCAAAAATGCATATTCACGTTCAGAAGAGGAAGAAAGAAGAAAAGAAGGAAGGGGAAAAAATCACTACAACATTGAGACAATTAGGCATAGTATGATCTCCTATCAAAAAGTTGTAAAGACGAAAGGGAATAAAAAACTTGACCATTTAAATTCGGTACTAGAAACTGAAACTAAAGATAATGGCAATAAAAAATCTGTAACGCTATACCTGGAGTTCATCATGACCCCAAGCATAGTTTTCATATGAACTCCATGCATGAATCATAGCATCTTTAACTTTCTCTCTTCGTTCAAGGTCAATTGGATCATCAAAACCACCTGAATTCCTACTCGCTTTATTAATGTGATGATCATTTTCCTTCCCTGCTCCACTTTGACCAGCTTTTAGATCTTGAAGCTGAAAGAACAACCAATTCTTAAGTCATATACTTATTAAAGACAAAAGAAAGTAGAGCATTGTACAAAAAACTTCTATTAATTCAACTCAATGTAAAGAGTTATTGGCATAGACTGAGATATACATTAAACCAATCCAATTCTTCCTAACCTGAATAAAAGATATCATAAGAGTAACCATAATTCAAGAATCTAAGGTAGTTAGAATGTAAAACCATAGACGAAAAAGGTTGGTGACAGAGCATCTAACACCTCTATAAGAAGACACATGAAGAGCCTTGAGAAGAAGAAAAAACAATAAATATTTCAACTCACTTGACTTTGTAACCGATTAACTTCATCACTCAATTTAGACAGCTCTTCCTGCATAATAATAAAAGAATCTGTTAAACGCAACGAACAAAATAATGCACTTCAAACCCGAAAAAGGTAATAATCACCCATAAAAGAAAATAAAATTTATGTCAAGTTGATTTTTTTGAACACACAGAAAGAAGAAGAAGAAGAACTATATGAGGCAATTTATTCCCATTCAGAGGTATCTATGTGACATTTC
>BKCP01010626.1:1484537-1500973 GCA_008636005.1 Striga asiatica | reverse complement strand
GTTTTGCAGTTTAACGTTCAGAGGATTTCATTTGAAGAATTGCAGGGTGTTGAAACATTAGACGAGGCAAAGAAAGCGCTTTGGAATATAATCAATAGAGGCCGAATACCGAATTTGCAAGAATGAGAAAAATGCACTCTGGTTTAACCGTGTGTACTAAGACAGTGAAAAGGAAGCTGTGATGATAACGTCATTGGATTTGCAGATCGACTGTGTGTGAAATGTGTGAGCTAATAAGAGACTTCTTGTGGTGTCTGAATATTTGAGAACCAGAACTGCTTGAGGTATGTCAAAGTAGTTTTATAGTTTGATGAGTGGCCTTGTGATGAATTTTGGAGGCATTGTGCAATAAATTGTGGCTTAGAATTAAATTCTATCTTCATATATCTAATATATCCTGAAGTTAGAAGGAAAAAACGATGTGTAAATTTATGGAGTAGCAGATGGTTCCCTTATGAAGTCATTGTGAATGATATATTGGACGTGTCGAGAGTGTGTATTCTCACGCGATAATTTCGAGCCTGGCCCAACCCAGCCCAAAAAAGTGGAGTAGCAGATGGTTCCCTTATGAAGTCATTGTGAATGATATATTGGACGTGTCGAGAGTGTGTATTCTCACGCGATAATTTCGAGCCTGGCCCAACCCAGCCCAAAAAAGGATGGCTTGGGCTTCTGTTTATTGGTCCCAAAAAGGCGGGCCTGACCCGACTTTAAGCATTGCTTGTGGGCTAGGTTTGTGCCGGCCCGGCCCATTGCCACAGATTGTGGATGAAATTTGCAGAATGAAATATGTATCAGGCGTGTATATAAGCATCTAGTGCATCTATGCATAGTCATGTGGGGACCGTTACACGTTTGTTGATTGTCAAGTGGTATTAAAATTCTTAAATTGGATAGACAGAGCATCACTCTCAAAGAATTTCCACCATTTTGTTGAGTTTGACATTTCAAAGCTTGGAGTGTGGAAAGAAAGTCCTAGACACAAGCCCTAAGATGTATCTCAACACACACACACACACACACATATATATATATGTGTGTGTGTGTGTGTGTGTGTTGAGATACATCTTAGGGCTTGTGTCTAGGACTTTCTTTCCACACTCCAAGTTGATCCAATCCATAATGTTTTTTACCATAAAATTGTAATCATTCAAGTACCCGGCCACCCATGAGGGTGCATGTGAAGTTTGTGGTAAAAAAAACCCTGGCCACTCACTAAGAGGGGTGTAAACGAGTAGAGCTCAAGCTCATGCTCATGCTGCTCGAGTTCAATCTGGAGACCTTAACGAGCTCGGCTTGACTTGTAGAGTTAACGAGCTCGATTCGTTTATAAATATTAACGAGTCGGAATTGAGTTTTAACGAAAATTATATGAAGCCAAGTTGTTTATCAAACGAGCTGAGCTGAGCTCACGAGCGACTCGTTTAATTTAACAGCTCTAATCACTAACTATGATTTCGATGAAATCATATTGAGAGATGGTGTGCTCTTATCCAATCTTAGTTATCGAGCAGGGTCAAGGTAAGATGAAATCAACGAGAGATGTTATACTTCTAACCAATGTTCTTTGAAATAAGCGGGAGATGTTATACATCTAAACAATGTTCTTAGATATCGAGCATGGTCAAGGTAAGATGAAATCATCTAGATAAAGGTTATACTTTTAACCAATGTTCGTAGGTATCGAGCATTGCCCCGATTGCCTTCAAGTAACCGGATCACTAGGTTAATGATGGGGTTACTCGAGTCAAATGAACCATGTTCTTGTCGATTTGAGTGTAACTCAAACAAAGTTTTTGCCTTTGCATTAATTAGGTCCGGGTCGATCTGTCGCGGGGCCGAGTCTCAAATGATGTTTTTGACTGTCCATGACAGGTGGGAAGGTGCTCAATAGAGTGTGTGGGTACGCCCACAGAGAATATTGTTGGGGGGGTACAGAGTCACGAGCCCATACAGAAAGACAATGGTGACAAAATTATTCAACACTTGGAATAATCTAATTGGCTGCTTCTGTTTTCGTTTCTTCTTTCAGGGAGACCAGCCACAGCCCATTTGATTTTGACAACTCCATAGTAACTTGTAGGCTTCTAGTAGTAAAGTTACACATGAATAGTTGAAATTACAAGTGCGTATGAACAGCATGTTAATTTTGGTTTGGATATAACATTTGGCTACATAGCAAAATTGATACATCATTCTACTCTTGGAATTACTTGATCCACCAAAAGGAACAAAACAATCAAAATACAAACAAAAAACAACTAATCCACACCAGAGGAAAGATTATAACTCTAACAATGGAGAGTAAACTGACGAACATAAAAATAAGTACTTACAGACTCTAAAAAAGCACATGAAAAAACTAATAAACAATCCAACACAGTCCAATCCTTACGACAAAGCAAGATCGCTCTCAAATTTATGACCTCTTTAATAGAAAGACCGACGCATACAGTAATTTAGTAATTTATGTATTTTTTCACATTGAGTAAAAAGGCATAATTGGTCTACTTGCATAACACTTGACATGCTATTTTTACAAATATACATTATTTTATTATTAAATTTAATATTTTAAAAAATAATACAAATAAAAATATAAATATAACATTTAATATTATAAATATATATATTTGTTCAAATAGTAGCCCACCTTCCACAAAATGGACAAAATTTTCAAAGCATCACGGAGTAATTATGGCGTCTTAACCATTTACAGATGTTCCATCAAACAAAAAGACCAGCAAGCAGTTAAAAAAAAAAAGAGAAAGAAAAAAGGAAAAATGAGCGGTGAAAGAAAACAAGAATCAAAAGACGACGACGAATATAAACCCATCGGCACAAAACAACAGAAAAGACTCAGCCCCATGGCAGAAAACACCAATAATGGAGGATCATCGCCGCCGTCGCCGGTGACAAAAATCCCTCAAGACCAGCTCTTTTCGATCCTGCTCCTGTTGCCGGTCGAATCGATCCTATGTTTCTCCATGACCTGCAAAAAGTTCAAGACTTTGGCCTATTCCGATTCCCTCTGGGAATCCATCTGCCGGAGGGACTGGGGGCAAACGCCTGTCAACGCCCTGAATAGGGGTTCCGATCGCCTGCAGCGGCATCCATGGAGGGAGTTGTACCGGCGGGTTTATGGGTTGGACTCCGTGAGCTGCCGCAGGCTGAGGAGCGGCCCAGATGGCGATGGGATTTTGCCGACGCCCAGAGCTTCTCATTCGCTGAATTTAGTTTCTGGGTGTTTGGTTCTCTTTGGTGGGGGGTGTGAAGGAGGTCAGTGAAAATTCAAAATTTCAATCTTGCTGCTTAAATAGATACCTATTTGTACATAGAATTGAATTTGTGAGTGGAACTATTCCTTGTGGATGAGCTTGAGTTACATGGCTATGGATGGTTTTGTTTGGTAAGGAGGAAAAATCTAGTATCTTCACTGGCTATATCTCCATTAGTTTTTAAGGTTGCTTTCTTCTCAAAAGCATATAAGCTCAATTAGGGTCGATATTCTTTACTCTTGAGCATCTTTAGTTTGCCTGAAATTGCTTAAAAGCCAGTCTTGATTTCACAATCTGTTCTGCAACTCAATCCTTACTGCATTTTGATAGAAGAATCATCTCACCTCAAGCAATCTTATTTGTGTATGAATCTCACTCTTTAACCCATTGTTTTTTCTGTTTGTTGCTATGGATGGTTTTGTTTGGTGAGGAGGAAAAATTTGAGTATCTTCACTGGTTATATCTTAGTTTTTAAGGTTGCTTTCTGCTCAAAAGCATATGAGCTCAATTAGGGTCTGAATTCTTGACTCTTGAGCATCTTTAGTTTGCCTGAAATTGCTTAAAACTTAAAAGCCATTCTTGATTTCACAGGTTGTTCTGCAACTCAATCCTTGCTGCATTTTGATAGAAGAATTATCCCATTTCACCTCAAGCAATATTTGTGTGTGTATGAATATCACTCTTTAACCCATCATTGTTTNTTTTTTTTTTTTTTTTTTTCCTCTTTCTGTTTGTTGCTCCCTTTTCAGGCAGACACCTCGACGACACATGGGTCGCAAACTTGAGCGAAAACCCAACCCTACCCCTCAGATGGCACAAGACCGATTCAGGCAGCCCGGGCGGCCGGTTCGGCCACTCGTGCGTCTCGGTCCGCGGCTCCCTCGTCCTCTTCGGCGGCATCAACGACCTCGGCACACGCCACAACGACACCTGGATCGGCCGCCTCGTGGGCCCGTCGGCCCACCTCTCCTGGCAGCCCCTCGACTCCGGCCCCATCTCCCCACCTCCCCGTGGGGCCCACGCAGCCTGCTGCATCGACAATAAGTACGTGCTCGTCCACGGAGGCATCGGCCCATCTGGAACTCGGCTTGGCGACACGTGGATCCTCGACCCGGATTCGAAAACTTGGAGGCAAATCACGGCCCGGCCCAGCCCGCCTTCGAGATCGGGCCACACGCTGACCCATGTGGGCCAATCCGCCGGGACTGTACTGTTCGGAGGAAGGGGAACGGGGCTCGAGGTCTTGGGGGACGTTTGGCTGCTGAACTCGCGATGGGAGTGGAGACAGCTGGCGTTCGAGCCGCGGAGCGTGCCTCGTGGGCTCTCTCTGCCTCGGGTGGGCCACTCGGCTAGCCTCATCGTGGGCCAGAGGCTGCTTATCTACGGTGGGGAGGACTCGTATAGGAACCGGAAGGACGACTTTTGGGTGTTGGATGTGGGCTCGTCTTCTAGGAGGCTGTGGAGGAGAGTCGAGTCCAGAGGGGAGAGGCCTGATTGCAGGTCGTTTCATGGGGCGTGTGTGGATGAGACGGGTCGGTTTTTGTACGTGTATGGAGGGATGGTTGACGGGTTGGTCCGGCCTGCCGACCCGTCTGGGCTGAGGTTTGATGGGGAGAGTTTCTTGGTGGAGCTTGTGTTGTAGACATAGGCTTTTAAGTGGGGAGTGGAATTGTGTCAAATTATCTGGGGTTGCTTGGTGTTTTGTAAATATGGTTTGCTTTCTTATGGGGAGCATTAGTTTGGGTTAGTTGTAGGGTTGTGTATCTAAATGTTGTAGGTATTGGTAAAAATTATGGGTGAGTGGTTTTTATCCTTTGTGGTTGATTGTTAAAGATGGAGATGTTGATAAATGAGCTTCTTTTTTTAACTTCTTATATGGAACTGATAGTGGTGGCCATCATCTGTGTATTGTTTTTAGGATTTCATTTCACTCTGTGTATATATGTTCCTTTCAAGTTTCTCAGTTAATAATCTTCTGGCTCTGGGTATCTATGATGATATTGATCAAAAACTAAGGGAAAAAATTGTGAATATTATTAAGCTGATTAAACCAAATGCAACATAAAGATATAATTTTCATATCAATACAAGGAGGATTCAACTCTACCGGTAAAATCCCAGTGCAGTCATTGGTATTTTACTCGTCGGATTAACACGCAACAAATGTGTATGTCTGTGTGTTCATGCAGCGTTAAAAACCGACTCCAACTTCACTGGTTCATGCATTTTGTTATGCTAAAGCCTAAAACTACAACAGAATGATATGATGTGTGTGCCTGTAAATTGAAAAAAATGGAAGAATGTAAAAATAAAAAGAATAGGCTGATGAATTGATTCAAAAGTGATTCTTGTTTGTTAAATTGGCAGATTATTATCCACCAACTGAAAAAAAGAAAAAAAAAATGCTCATAATATAAGCTTCGTTCTCCACATCTCCCCAATCACCTTCTTGGGTGCAGGATTGTCGGGCCCTCTATCTCGTTGGCCCGATGTAAAATACAGCATTCCATCCCAAAATCCAACGAGTGTTGTTTTCACACGATAAGGAAGCTTCCCGATCACAGACCACTTCTGTAATTTTCCAAATTGCCAACAAAATACGACAAGCATTAATACAGTCATACAAACACGAGCAAAAATGTTAAAGTCAAAACTATTTGACAAAAGAAAAATTTCCTGATAGTATTTTAAAGATTACAAAAGATAACAAGAAGTGCTTTTGAATTAAAAAGATTACCAGTGTATCAAAGTCGAACCGGAATATTTCTCCAACTAATGTCATCTTCTTGGTAACGGGATGCTTCTCCGTGGTGCCTCCAACAATGACAATGGAGCTGTTTACAATTGCCCAAGCAAATTCGATATGAGAATCGGGCTTGGGCATAGGGGGTAGCATTTTCCACTTCATATCATCATCTAACACGTACACGTCGCCATATACAATCTGCACAGATACATATGAAAATTTATGTCGGTTGTCACACTTTGTCAATATTTGTGATGATTATTGCCAAGCATTTGAGTTGATGGATTTATTTTAAAAATTTGAGTTGTATTACCTCATTGCGACGTGAGCATTTAAATATTGGAGATCCGGGTTTGGCCATGAAATCACCCTCTTGACCACCAATAGTATACAAACGGTCATTGTACACGACGCAAGCCCTAATGCAATAATTCATAGACAAATGAAGATCATATCCGTGAAGGAAAATTCTTCATCTGAAATTATAAGTATAATTAGACTGAATTTTGATGTGACTTTGATTATGGATTAAATCAGTGTTAGAAGTTATGTTTGTCCGATAAGTGAGGATTGGGCATCCTCTCCTTTGAGCTAGCTTTTGGGGATGAGTTCTACGCAAACCCATTTATCAATCAGCAAATGGCATATTTGAAGCTAATGGCTAATGAACTAAAATTCAAGTTTTCAACAAGCAGTTTCCCCACTTGCAGAATTTCTTCTTCGTAGGCACATCTGAGTGTCAGATGTTGTGTATCTGCTTGAAGTAATGTAATTCCCAAAGAAAATAAAATAAATACATCTCCTATTAAAATTTGTAGATGTTTGCTTAGGGTAGATACTCCTACAAGTATGTCGGAAGCATGCCCTGCTCATAAAATGTGTGGTTATGTAGATTAAATTATTTATAGAGAAATATGAGTGAGGTGAAACTGATGGACTCGATACTTAAATATACTAAATAGGGCACTGTATCAGAGAGCTTATCATATACTAAATAGGGTAATAATATGTTACCACAACAAGTTAGTAACGTGTTTAATAATATAAAAGCAAAACAGTATAAACAAATTCCGAGTGCTGAAAGGAGGGCAAAATGATCTTATTCATCTATACCTAACGGAAATTCGGCAACACGTAGTAAACTCAAATTCTGGATGGAAAGCATACAAACCTGTGAGGTCCACCACGAGGAATGGGAATTTCCGATCTCCATTCATTTTCCAAAACTTTGCCGTTTTTCACAGCAATACTCCAGTGTTCCAATGCAGGCGTATACCTGTTCTCTTTGCTACCACCCATTACATGAAGTCGGCCTCTCCAAAGCTGGGTGGCCGGGGCATATCTGAAAGGACCATGATAATAAGCCTCATTGAAGTGGAACACTTCTAAGCAACTTCTCCCTAATGTACATGAAATATAAAAGTTGTATTCTTGAGTTTCATCACACCCTTTCACTTATTTAGTTATTTGACAGATGTTATTCTATTGTAAAAACCTAGGATATCCAAGTAATCTAAAATAGTTTAAGAAGCATCATTCCAAAGAAGAAATACTTAACAAAGCAATAGTTTCATGATCATTTGGAGAGCAAAAATGATTGAAAATCACATTAATTCATTCAAGTTTATAAACCTACAATTAAGATCTAACAGGTGGCCAAGAAGAAGCAAGCATACCAATTCTAGCATTAAGTAAAGAGACAACAGCTTATGATGCCAAAAAACAAACCTATAAAAAAACTCACAAGATACAACTATTAGACACTAGAATGCGCAACAGCATAACAAGATGGTACCTTGGGACTGGTAAAGGTGGCAGGTATTTCCACTTACGTGTCACAGTGTCTAGTACGAATGTGTGTGCTGTAGGCCCTCTACATTGAGGACCATACTGTCCAGTAACCACGTAAATATATCTTCCATCTGTCACCATGCCTAAATGCGAATGGGCCATTTCTTTCGGCATGTCAAACCTTCCACTCCAGGTGTTATCGGTGAAATTGTATACATCAACATGAGAATGCACCTTAAGAAACACAAATCAATCTAGGGCCATCAGATTTTGCAAACAAGCAAAAATGGAAGGGAAGAAAAGGGAGCTAAAGGAAAAGAAACAGAATTTAAAGAAACTGCAACATACAAGCACAATAGTCGTCAATACAAGATTGCCATAGCATCATTATACCGTATCATGTCATTTAGTGACAACTTGAGTTAATAGTGCAGTATATCCACAAGATGTTAGATATCAGTTGAATCATAGTCCTTTATGCATCTGTTATACATACTAACAGCGGCAGTAAAGGTAGGCACTAAAGATCCACCCAAAGATTGTACAGAAACGCTATACTTAATGACGCATAGCGTGCAATTGGAGTATAAGCACTATCTAAATTGTAAACTACTCAAGCAGCACACACATAGATAAGAGAACATGTCAAAATAGTGTTACTCACAGTATCAATGGTTCCATATCCAGCAAAAACGTAGAGAAGATTCTTGATCTGTATAGCAGCACCATCCAGACGAGGAACAGGTGCTGGATTCATCTTCTCCCATTGCAACTGGGGAGCTGGCAAATCAGCAAATGTTGCCGATAAAACCCTGGGAACAGCATCTTGCTTATCTCGATTAGGCGTCACCTGTCAGAAAAAATGGCTGGGGATATCAAGCCCAACTTAAGTCCAAATGAACAAACAAATAAATCATCAGCTCATATCAAGCTGCCAAACCACGAAATGCACTACAAAATAGAGTGATGCTTGTGCATCCACAAATTCATTGTTCAACCAGCACAAACACTTATAGCAACTTCCAATAAGCTAAAATTCCATTATGTTAATGAAATCAACACCGGTTAGCAGAGCAAGCCAAACTCGACTAAGAAATTCACATACCTTGTCTGGCGCGACAAGCGAGCCATTACTGCTGTGAAAAGGTTTTGGAACCACAAAATTTTTGGGATCTCCGAGAGCCCAATTGGCAGGAGAAGAAGATGATGAAGCCCATAGAAGATCTGCAATGAGAAACAATCCCAAAAGCCCCACAATCACCAAAACAAACCTGATTGTCCTAGGTTTTGCCTTCGCCATTGATCAACTCATTAGTTCGTGTTCCACCTTCTCTCGTCAGATTTTCAACTCGGGTAGCTTGATAAATTGTCGAGCAAATCAGAGGGACTGGGAGTGGGAGAGAGAAAGAGGATTCATCAATGGCGATTTTGCCGCGTTAAATGTTCTTCGTGCACACAGATAGTCACGGTCTGCTGGAATTATGCAGCAAACCAGTGTGATTTATGTATCCCAATACCCAACAGGAATTTATTTTTCAAATATTTGTAATTGTTTTTTAATTTTATTAAAATTTTGAAATTTCAGAATATGTGTTTATATTTATGCGTTATATATTTACAATATCGTTAATTATTATAATAATTTTTTAGGTAAATTTTTAAGAAAAAACAGTAACAAAATGTTTTTTCTAAATAATTTAGGTTTGTAAACAAGTCGAGTCATTAACGAGCCGAACTCGTTAAATAAACGAGCCAAAAAATTTTTTTCCGAGTCTTAACGAGCTTCATTAACCAAACAAATTGTAAATGAGCTCGAGCTCGAGCAGAACTTGGTCTTAATGAGTCGAAATCGAGCCGAGCCGAGTCATGCTCGTTTAATTTAATATCACTAATTCTAGTCATTGTTTGAAAATCGAGAATATTAATTTTTGAACTGGATATTTAATTTAAACATGCAGAAATTACTTATACTATTTTTTTTATGAACATACATAAAAATAGCAAAAATAATAACTCATATATACTTTATACCTCAAAAATCTTGATAATATTATATGTTATAGATATATGCATTTATATATGCATACTCTTTAATTTCAAATTTTAATATATTTGAAAAAATCATAAATTCTTAAAAATTAAATTCAATTGGGCAATGCCCGAATCAACTGGATTGCAGGTGGCTAGACCCGATTTTTGAACGAGTCATTATGGGTTGGCCGGTGTGATTGCAGGTTGGCCCAACGGACCAATCCTTACTTGGCCCGGTTTCGGTCAACCAAGGGTCGAGCTGGACCAGTTCATTTTATAGCTTGAACCATAATCATTAAGCTACAAACATACAATCCTAATTCTGCACGTATTTTCTATCTATAGCTGAAAAATGAGCCAAGTCGACCTCGAGCTCCTTCTACTCGAGCTCGTGCTCGAGCCATTATCTAGTCAAGTCGAGCTCGAGTGAACGAATTCTAACGAGCCAATATATGATAGAACATTAAATTGCATAAAAACCCTATTTATCAAACTTAATGAAACTTCACAAGCTGCTCGTTTCATTTAATTAACTCTTCTATGCCTTATTACTACAATACATGCAAAGATGAAACACCCAATAGCAAAAGCATGGGTATTGAATATTTCCTTTACCTTTCCCTGCAAAAACCAAACACAGGAAAACTCACACAAAAATGTAAAAAAATTGCAGCAACAAACAAAACTCATACCACACCATTCAAAATCCCAAAACAAAAAAAATCTGTACAATAAAAGATAAAACAGTTTTACAACATCTGAAGAACAAGAAATGAAAAGTAAAGGGCTATAGACTGTCTTTGCCCCATAAGGTTATAAAACACCGAGTTTCAACAGTACAAATTTGTATAACGACTACCCGAAAGGAGTCGCTTTCCCTATATCAATATAACAATTGTTATTGAGTCATTTTGTTTTGATTGTTTTGAACAGGAGTTTCTATATCACACAGGTATAACATTTTCGTCTGATGCATCATCAGACCACAACACAAGCCCATCAAAACTAGCAGGTAATGTACAGTTGGCCCACTGGCATCCAGTTGTGAAGGGCTCGTTTGGAGGAACTATCATAAGCATGTTTTCATTCCTTTGAACGATTCCCATCACACTCACGGTGCTTCCTTCCTTGATCGACCTGCCAAAAACCGATAGTTTAACATTAAAAATAAATAAATAAATAAAATTGATTTACTAGACTTTTTTTCGGTTTTAATGTTTTTTCTAGCATTTGAGGTTTTATAACAAGTGTTTCCTCTTTATTTGGCATCTTTTTTAAAATTCACAGTGCTTACCCTTCTTTCAGTCGCATTAAACGATCCTGGAGAGAGAGATTTCTCTCTCCCAACCAATGGATGAATTTGGGAGGAGTATCGTTTTTGGAAGGATCAACATCAATGGTAACACTTTCATCTACATAAGGAATCACACGTGCACCATACCCAGCTTTAACCAATGCCCTCAGACCAGACTGGAAATCAGAGATGTAAAAATCGACAGCATGCTTCTGCAAAGAAGTGGGGAAAATGATGATGAATAGGAAAAAGAACCATTTTAAGACGAGGAATATTGAATATGAAGCACTTCAACTTCAAAACCAATCATAATTGCTAGCACTAGCAGTAGTGCCTCTAGTTTAAGCATACGGATAAAGAACTAACTTCATGCATAGGCATAACATCAGCTTCAAAACCAAATTTACCATAGGAAATGAAGAAAAACAGGGAAGACATAAAAAAGTTGAAGATAACACAAACAAAACAAGGCATGTGACTTTGAGGGAGGTAAAAAAAAAATACAAAATCTGCCTATTGTGATGCAAATGTCAAGGAGTTTTTTGTAATAGTTGAAAGGGAGATACTTATGATTTCATGATTAGGCTAAATATCTGGGGGCATTCTACGTAAAATCATCTCAATGTTTTTAGCTCATCGTCAAAATAAGTTTGTGAACAAACCTCTGAAAATTGAAGCGCCCACTTGGAACCCCATCCACGGTACTCAAACAAGCTTGAAGATGTGAACACACATCTTGGAAAGTTCTGGAAGGATGACTTGAGAGGAACATTACTGCACGCGACCACCTTCCAAATGAATATAGACAACTCTTGAGTCAAATAAATATAAAAACAAAAGATCGATAAAAAATCACTACAAATCTGATTATGATTGATCAGGTTATGTATACTATCTAGTAACAACGGCTTTGCATGTACATGCAGGGTTTTTAAAAACACTTCTTCGACTGAGTTCCCAAAAACTCGGATCTTGGACATTCATTGCACTAAAATAAAGGTTGTCTGATAATATAGGTCGTAAAAGAATATAATAGATAAGATGAAACGGTATAAACTAAAAAAAAAAAAAATCGATGCATACTCCGGTGACTTTGACAAATTGGCCATTTTTAGCAGCTCTGAGCTCAGAATCCGGATAATCGGCAATATATCCAACGACAGCTTTTCTCGCCCAGCACAAATTCCAAACTAACAAAATGACAGCAAGGCAGAACAACGCTACCAAAACAGCTAGAAGAATAGCATTGTTAACCGCGCCAAGTATAAATCCCCCAGCAATGAAGCCCATCATAAAAAGCATGACTATCCCCCACAAAATGGGCCTCGGGAAGTTCTCCATGAACGAGTGGCTAATATTCTCCTGACCAATAGTTGTCACAGCCATGTTTTTGCCCACAGACGAGCCTCCCTGCAGCTTCATAGACCCACTTGCATTCCTCAGTGCCCCAGAGTGGTTCAGTGGGCCAGATGAGATGGGCCCGGAAGTTATGAGGCCCGTTGTGGGGAGGAACGGTGTAAGCGGGCCTGAGGTCTGGCGGTTAACTGGTGTGACTGCCCCGGACTGCGGGCCCGAGTACTTCTTGATGGGCTCTCCATGCTTGCTCAGCGGCCCAGAGTTCAGTCTTTTCATGGAGGCTAAGCTTGAGAGGCCCATGGATGAAACTGGGCCTGGGGTGGAGTAGCTGGCCCGGGCTGCAGAGCCCGATTGGATCATGGGCCCAGTTTTCCGAGATTTTGACCCGTCTGGAGGGATGACGAACATCTTGCTGAGCTCACCCGATTTTTTTGAGTCTCCTCCGGTGTAAGGCACTGCCACAGAGCACTTAGTTGATGTCTTTTCCTTGGGCTGTTCGGGTAGGCCCGATACGTAAAGCCCATTGCTTAGCTGATGAGAAGGGAAGCTACTACCCATGAGGTGTCCTTGAAGTGGTTTGTGTTAAGAGGGGGTAAAGATTTAGGCCTCTGTACAAAAAAAGAAATCAAGAATATCAATCAGAAGCAAATATGTCGATAAATTCAGAAAGTATAGATTTTGTATAGTGACAAACAGACGTGTAATAAAGAAAACGATCGGGTAGATTTGGTCGGCTATCCGCAGTTATGACGTTAACAATGCGATTGGAATCTCGACAAATTAATGATGGGGCCGAAAAGTAATGAAATAACGGATTATCATAGATAGCTTTGACGAAAGCAGCCAAGGAGAAAAGCAATCCAGCAATAAGATTATTCGAATTCGACTTAATTCCCGGGTTTGCCACAAGGCGTAAACACGTGGAAGGCGAGGGAAATGTAGTAACATAAAAGGTAAGAAAACTGCACGTGGGGAAAAAAAAAAGAACTTGAAAAGCAAAAGCAGTTTAATAATCCAACCGCCGCCAGATAAAATTACCGTTTTCGATTTGGGGCGCCGCAAGACACGTTGAACACGTGGAAGAAGGTAAAAATGTAGAAACTGCACATGGTAAAATGCATGGAAAACATAACAAGACAGATTATCTTTTTTTTTTATTTGATCTTCATAATGACAATCACTCAAGCTACATTGGGTAAACATAAGAGTTTAGTCTACCTTTAACTTCAAAGAACCTTATTTTACTTTAACACCATTTTCATTAATCTGCATGGCAGCTATGAAAATCAGTAAATACTGAGAGACACACCACACAGAGAGAAATGCATTTGAACAAAAATAACTCGAAGCAGCCATGAAATCTCCTGGTTCGAACAACACACGCATATGGAAGATACAAATACGATTAACTGAGTCAAAAGCACACAGGAAGACTCAAGCAAGATAAATTACAGCATTATTCCATCAGGTCAGTAAGTTACCGAGAGAGAGAGAGAGAGAGAGAGAGAGAGAGAGAGAGAGTGATATTACAGAATCAAGTTATCGACCAAATCTTCAACAGATTTACGAGCTGCAAGCAAGAGTGAAAGATCTAAGAGGGAGCTCACTATATTTTGTGAGAAAGGAAGTAGGACAAACGTAACCACACGGCCAATAAATCTGGCTGAAAATTAATTGTATAAAATAAAAGAGAATCTTCCAAGACATGATGTGAACCATTAAATACAGCCAACAATTCTTCGCCAGCATCACACATGAAGGCATATAGGAGTTACAGAAAACAACAACATTTCTTAACATACATCCACTGCATTTACCTGAGTGATGCACTAAGTATAAAATCACAAAACAGATTTACCCGAAAACAAGGAATGGGAAGAATATATAAATATGTACACAGAAATTCAGGATAGCCTTTAAAAGAGCAGAAAAACAGCACCCACAAAACCAATAATTTGATGGTTCACTACTCTGTTGGGGATGAAATTTACTCCAAATGTATTATTTTCTACCACTAGAATTTACTAAATTTAATAAAAATGAGTACCCTTTATTCACAATACACACAAAAAAAATATAATAAAATAAAATAAGAACTTCTCGTATAAAGTCCGACAGGAAACACATTTTCAGGTTCAACTAGGATTAGCAATGCATAAAACAACTAAAAAGAGTAAATACCCACTTCACCAGTGGAGTAAATTAACAAACAAAACAAGAATTAGAAAAAAATAAAATAAAAAATGTTCAGGCTTGGATTCAAGAATTAATGGAATTGAATAGCATTCACTTTTAAAAAAATAAAAAATGCATTTAATTTTAAATTCTCCTTCAAATGTCACTCATTTTTAAACACCCAAAAAACATACCAAAACGCAAATCCATTCAAATTCTTCCCTGCAGAACACATAATGAAATATTAACAAGAACTATAAAGAAACGATTTTTTTCCACGGAGGAACAAAGAACAGCAGCAGAACATGAAGTATACCTGAAAATGACAGCAGAATGAGATTCAGGACATGTAAAACGCCACTTATGAACGGCTGGAAAAAGAGAAAAGGCCCGGCTTTGGCTGGCGATTATGGCGTGATCCCAACACACAATTTCTGCTCCTTTTTTTCTCTCTATAAAGTGCATAAAAACCGAGTGCTCAAACATGAGAAAGCCGCGAAGACTGGTGGGTTTTGTCTTTCTTGGCCCCTGTAACATCCAAACACAGATTACAATTACATTTTACAGAGGAACCAAAAAAATATATTACAGCAATGTTTAAAAGATTTTTCTCCGCTTGTGTATTTGTAATTTTGTATCGGTTATGGTTAACGCAAACTTAAAGTACAAAAAAAAAAAAAAGTTTAAGGAGCGAAAAGGACACCTTCCACTGCCGCTTTTCTCAAAAACAATAGTCTCCTCCCTTTGTTCGGGTTTTAATGTTTATTTAATTAAAAAATTTTACATCAACTTTTCTTAATTGAAATTTAGCTATTTGTAGATCTAAAACCAAATTAATATATTTGCTAGGTTGATTTACCAATTGGTTTATCAAATTATTTGTTGCTCAAATCTAGATTATTGATTTATTTAATGGGAAATCTTGTTTTTTTTGTTACATCAAGCTCTTCTTAATTGATATTCAGGTACTAGTTAATTTGAAATCGAGTTAGTCCACTTTCTCATATTGATTTACACATTTGACTTTTCAAATTATATAATGACGGAATTTAGATAATTGATTTTAGTAATACTGTAATGAAAGAGTAATAGAGTAACATATGTTTATCATGTGTATTATATATATATATATATATATATATTATTTTATAACTAGATATTAAGGCATAATGTCCCAAATCAAGCAGTGTAAAATCAATAAAAAAAAAATATTCTCTTAAATGTAATAATTACTATATGTATTTTTGTATTAATTACTTGGAGTTGGCTTGAATGTAAATAACATTTAGCATGTTGTTTTTAATGTTCATTACCACAGTTAGTTATTATTAGTATTACTTTTGTTTCTTATGAGAAACCAAGACGTTCTAATTTCATTTAGTAATTAATTTTGAAATCATTATATATATGTTGACACATTTACAGAACATTCAAAAATAATTTTAACAATTGAGAAACCATTATAAAAAAACTGAAGAAAACATGACACAAGTTAGTAGTAGAAACGAGTTGCAGCCTTGCAGGTTACATTTGAAGACCTGAAGTTACAGTCAAAATGATGAATGATTTTATTTTTTATAATTATTGTTGTTTTTGTTGTTAAAAGCTCATTTCATTGGGCTATTATCTACATAGAAGATATGATTTTGTTAATATTTTTCCTGGAAGCAATATTTGTAACACTCTATTTTATTTTTTCCCTTTTATTCTTAATCATACTTTTCTAGTTAATTATCTTCATAATAAAAGACAATCCACTAAATTT
>BKCP01010626.1:1466651-1478725 GCA_008636005.1 Striga asiatica | reverse complement strand
TGAACAATGATATGTGAAACATTAAAAATATAGGAGTTACCTAGAAAAAGAGATTTTTTTGCTGATCTTAATAGAGGCCAAGCATCCTCAATTCAGTCACATGGCTAGGGTCAAGCTCTGAGGCATCCTTGTTAGCTTCTCGGTCTTCCACCACATACTCCTAGATCAGCAAAACAAGTCAAAACTCAAACTCAATCAAAATATAGATAAAATGGAAATCATAGCACAAGGTCCACAATCATTCTCAAGATTTATCTCAGGTGTACCACTGAAATGAGGGATTTAAGTTTCTTAAATGAAGAATAAATGTAATAAAGACTAACACTTTCGAGTCTTTCCCCCATATAATTCATATTCGTATTAATACTTAGTAATGTGGCTTCCTTTAGGGGAATGCTAAACCTTTGTCAGTTCTTGCTTGCCAAGAACATGGTAGTGGCGTTCATTGATCCTCTGTCCACATATTATAGCAATGAAGAAGCCATAGAGCAAACCCACCAACACAATTGCCAAAACTGCGAACGTATACAAAGATGAAAACAATAGTGGCTCACATGGATGATAGCAAGAAATATCATGAGGAAATATATTAAAATCTAAATTATTGAAAAATGGTGTTACAAAAATTATGGCGAGAATGATTTTATTATACTATACGATGAAAATCTTCAGTAAAAACCATGAAGCATGAATCTGATAGTTTAAAATGACTCTTAAGCTAGAAATATAATCTTTCATTTCTATGTAACATTCGAAGAACCATTAAATAAGTATTTACCAGCCATAGTATAAAACCCATATGGGTGTTCTTCGTAGCCAAACATTTCCCGCAGTTCTTCTCCATAAAATTTGTACACCAGCACACCTAGAAAAGCAACAATCTAGGGGAAGTTTCAGAACAACGTTACCAGTAAGACACGGTTAAGCTCTTCAAAATCAATAGCATCATTAGTTCACTTTGAATTGCAAAAGTGAAACTTTTAGAGAATGAATTCTACTCTAAAGCTAATGTGTAATTTTAAACATCAAAGTCTGTCTTCTTAGTTCTCCAGCCATACAATATTTTCTTTAATTTACTAAATCCACAGCAATCAAATTGGTATTTCGAAATACTATTGGAAAATTTATATACAACTTCTCAATTCTCTACAAAGTTGACAGAGTTTTATCTCCCTGACATTTGGAGAATAAAAATAAAAGACATAATTTTAAAGGTCCCGATCAGAAATTCAGATGGAGCAGATCAGAGCAAACTAATTATTTAAACAAGGAATCTAAGAAAGACAACTCTGACCAAGTTGGAGGGCATATATTCACTGAGTAGATGTAATTACCTACTTGAAGTAAAAGCTTAAAGAAATCATTAAGATCAAAGAAAACTTATTCAGAACTCAGGGAAAAGAGGATAGCACAAAAAATGAAAGACACTACAGCATAATTGACTATCCGGTAAAAGGAAAATCTGGGGATATTGCACAGTATTGTTTCCAGTAACCACAGCAAAATGTATAAACATTATAAAAATGTTTCTGATTATGAAAATTTTGGCAGAAATCAAATATTTTGTACCAGTTGAACAATAACAAAAATGGCAGCATGGTCCCTCGCAACAAGAAGTTGAAACTTTAACCTCAACCACCAACGATCAGCTGGGACATTTGCCCGCAATACAAACTTTTCCCTGCATTCTGTACAGTGTGCAAAAGCAAAACCCTCCTGAATCGTGTAAAACAGAAAAAAACCGTAAGAAATTGAAAGGAACAAGTTCTGCAAATTGCCAAGATAGTAACTCTTTGTTAGCCCACATACTACAATAGGAAATGACATTAATAAAGAACTATAGATCCCATTTTCCATATGAAAACGGAATCTCAATATCAGTATCAGAATTCAGAACCATATAGAGACGCACGTAAACAATTACATATGTATGATAAAGCATCAGTGTGACCTTAAATATTTCAAAACACAAAGTAGCTAGTGAAGTAAGAACAAAATTAATGATGTTACACCTTTGTTGACCTCCAATTATCAAGACATGATCTGTGGACATACTTCTGGGTGCCTTTACAATGGCATGGTGCAATTAAATCCTCTCCTGAATTTAATGATCAGAGAATTAATAAATCAAGAAAACCAGTGTGAAATTTATTAGTATGTCACTCATATCATCATCTCTATCGGTTTCCCTATGATGGGTATCTAGGTTATGAAAAAATAAATTAATTAATTAAATGGCTGCAAAGGGATTAAACCTTCAGTTTCAAGGCATATGCGGCACTGAGGCTGGTCTGAATGTACTAGGCATATATCCTCATCTATTTCCGGAACAGATGAATCACCAGCAGTAATAGAACATCCCACACCCACAGTTATTTCACGTAAAGAAGAAGACTCTTCTGATCTTTCAGCTGCACTAGCCTGAGATAAAATGGGTTCTGTTTCTGAAGCATTCTCAGTCCGACTATCATGCTGTACCAATTGCATTGCTCGAGGCTTTGAATGAAGTTGTGGAAATAACCATCACATTAACAGTTCTCGAAAGATAGCGTGTCAACAGAGAGCTTCCTGCATCGACACTGTCTAGAGTAATAAATGAGCCAAATCATGTACTGAGCAATATGTGCAATCACTGAAGTATAACTTATTATCTTTGTTCGGGTCATAATTAACATCAGGCCACATCATATTTTGTTACAGCAAGAAAGTCAAATGATTCTTCATTCACATGGAACAACACAAAGCCCACATACAGATTTACATTAAAAATCAGTCTGACAGAAAACTTCACATCAGAATCTAATAGAATGCAGGTGAAATTCCCGGCCTCGGATCCAAGGTACAAACAAGATACAATAAACTTTTCTTCAAACAAGAAATCAAATAGAAAGTGTGTCTAATATCGTTCCCTTATTTCCAATATGTCACATAATGATATTTGTACACCTCAACCGCATAGGCATTGACCTGATGACCTCACACATAAAAGAAACGAAAATCAGAAACAAGTAAGCCCACAAAAACTGTCACGTACATTAGAATCCCCATCCGTCAAGTTAAAATCAAATCTAGCAATCACACCAGAAAAAAACAATAAAAGCCCGTGAGCAAGCATCACACAAACAGTTGGTCGGATTGATTAAGTATCAAATGCTATGAAATCAAGTTATCTCAATGCAATGAAGAACAAATTGAAATGGGCAGTGCAGTAACCCAATAAAATGCATAGTTCCTGCGATTGGAGGTGAGCATCTCAATTCTCAGGAAATAAACGCAAACTCTGGTTATTTCAGATGACAACAATGAAGTAATAATGCAAATTTTTTGGGGGTTTTGGGTGCAGGAGAAATGTGAGCTTATTAGGTTTTTTTTTCTTGATTTGGATGATGATTTTTTGACTTTTGTCTGTCAGTGAGAAGCCCCAAGACGAGGACGATGATTGAGAAGTCTAAGGCAATCTCGGGAATATAAATTCTTGTGGGGCTAAAACGGGAAATACATATTATGGGTTGACAAATTTCTTTGAACTGCAATTTTTGTCCTATATGTTTCACCACCATAACTTTTTCGTTCTTCTCGAATTACGTTTTTTATTTTCGTTTTGTATGTTTGCAAAAAGATTACAAAAATGTCTTTTTGTAACAAAAAGGTCATTTATGTTTTGTAAAAGAAGGTTCCAAGTTCATCCCTTATGTATGAAAATGATCTTTTTGTAACAATTAAAAACAAAATTCAAAAAGGACGAAAAAATTAAAATAGTAAAACATACATAACTAGAGTTGTAATTTACTCAATTTATTTTTGCTTCGTAAGTTTTATGTACCAATTTACCAAATGAGGTCATGTCTTGTGTGTGGGAAAAATGTACGATAAGTTGTCTTTATTTTTTGTTCAAATTGAGAAATAAAATTCAGTGCTTAGTTTGCTAACAAATGGATTGAATTGTAAAGTAAATCAATCTTTCCAAAAAGAACTGATCTGGATAAGGAATTTCACCTTTTTCATTTGAAGGTGTATGTGAGCATTTACAATGTAGTGGGTCTAATCTTATTTATGTGGCATGTAAATAAAATTTAAGTCTTGGATAACATGGATAAAATTATGTAAAGTTGATAAAATTCACGCAAAGAGACTATATCTCTATTTGGGTCTAAAATAGACTTAAGGGTAGATCGGATCTCTTTTTGTGGCTGTCACATCAGTAAAACTCAGTATACTTTTGTTTGCATTGGAAAATACATTTTTTTAGACTAGGTGTATTTTTTATATGACATATAATTTTTTGTGTTGAACCCAAAGCATCTACATAATGAAGTTTTTAATATAATTTCTATAGAGTCATTGGTAGTTTTCTTATAGAGTCATTTATACTTAATGCATTGACATCTGTCCAAAGTGTATTTATTATATAACACGTGTCAATACATTAATTGTAAATAAGTATAGATGGTTTCATGTCATTCGATGGTTTCATAGCAAAACTGAAAGTTTGTAGATGTTCTAAAGTTTAATTCAGGCGAAATAATATTAAATTCTATCTTGATTACGATAATTATAGGTTTGAAATAGAAGAACACATCTTAGGCACATTTTTCATTGATTTATTTACAAAACAAACCGTAATTTTTAGTTCATGTTCTTACCATTTTTCGAACAGAGAAGAGAAAATTTCAGGGAAAAAAATGAGTAGTTTTACTAGAATGAACAAAGATTAAAGAAGAACATATTAAAAAGAAGGTGAAGAAGAAAGAGGGTAAAAACTTGAAATGTCCGTCTCTCAAATTCTGTTAAAGAATATTGAATAAAAAATACTTCGCTTGAAAATAGTTATTTTTATTTTTGTAAGTATTTTTACTTGTGTTGTCAACCTAATTGTATACTAAGTTGGCAATGCAGCATTATTGATTTAAAAAACACGCAATTATAGAAAAAATGAAAATACAAATATAAATAAAAAGATACAAAACATCAAGTAATAAAAATGAGAAAATTACTCCTATTACGATACCATACAAGAGTTATATTTAAAAAACGATACATGAAAAAACAATTGTACATTACGAGATAAGTTAAATAGCTTTAATATTAAAATAAAATCAAAACGTGTTTTTAAAATTAGTATGGGATATGGAAGGTTACATCTTTATCGATATCTCAAAATTAATGTATTGTTCATTTTTCCAAACTCCATTATGGTGTAGGAACACCATAAAATTCGACATTATCTGCACACACAACAACAATCACATAAATTCATGAACAAAATCAACTTGTTTCACGAAAAAAAAAAAAAAAAAAAAAAAAAAAAAAAAAAAAAAACTTTTGGCGAAATTACATACCTGTTGGGTTTAAGATCGTTGTCCCAAGTTTTTCCAAATCGTGGAATATCTTCAGTTTTCAGAAAGTTCGTGGCTTGGTTTTTAGAGAATACAGATCGTGGAAGGTCTGAGTTGTTTTTAGAAAAGGCATGAGATTTTGTTTTTGAAATTTGGTAAACCACGTTTGTTACGCTAATCACCAATTTTTTAGGAATTTAATTGTTTATTGTATATAAGATAATATCTGTTAAGGAAGTCGTAGATATGATGAATCTTTTAGAAGGTAGTAAATATGTAGATTGATATTTAGAGGTCTCGTAGATATGTAATTTCGCCAAACAAACACTCAAACTTATCATAATACGCCATACTATCCTAATCAATCATCATCCTTATGCCATATTAGTTAGTAGGCCCAATAAGCCCAAAATTACAACATGCAGTCTGTAAGGGCCCAACAATTCATGCTATTCAATAGGGGTAATTTTTCCCTTTTCTATATTCAATGTTCAATAGATGTACTACGCAAGGGCCCAATAATCCACATTTTCTAGATATTTGATAATTACATGGAGGTCAAACTACGAGAGCCCACCCCGAAGTCCTATAACAAACCAAATTATAGTGGAGTGGTTGTTGGGTAGGGTTATAAGTGAGTCGAGCTCAAACTCATGATATTTAAAGTCGATCTCAAACATTATTAGTTTGGCTCGTTACACTAATGAACTGATAGACGAGACCGGACTTAGACATGTTAATTTAATGAGTCGGGTTATGTTAAAAATATACAATAATGTGTAAAAACTCTTAGTTATCAAGAGTTCGACTTGTTTGATAAATGAACTGATCTGAGCCGAACTCGTTTCGTTTAAGAACTCTTGTGAAATTAAATCCAATTGCATGATATTGAAATTTTAAATATTATTTAAAAAAATCGAACTAAAATGTAAATCTAAAACACGTTTTGGGATATAGGACCATAAATTGGGTTCATCTATGCCAAAACCACATTAATGACTAAAAGTTAATATTTTATAGTGTAAGCCGGTCCAAAAATTGACAATAAATTTAGGCAACAATTTAACTTTATAAATAACTAAATTGAGCAATTTGAGCTGTAGACCTAAATGTTGTCCTCAAAAGAAAATAAAAGTATTCAGAATATTTTGAACTAAAAGTTTTACGAACTTGGAATTGGACTTTCAAATTGCATATTTTAACCTCTTATACATAACCTACAAATTTCCACATCCCCACTTTAAACTAACAACAAATATTTGATTTACTCATGTCTAACTTTTCAAATATGTAATTTTAAAAACTCGACATATGATTACGATAATTAATTATATAATTGAGAGAGACTATTAGTTCAATTCATTAAAGGTCCGTAATCCACCCTATATATAATTCTCGAATGTCCTGAGCCTAAGTGGTAGATTCGTATGCTTCAAAATCTTATTTGGCAAATTTTCATGATTTGTCATTTGACTTTGATGAATTTTGATTTTTTTTCAA
The DNA here is from genome assembly GCA_008636005.1 of Striga asiatica. Classification (NCBI taxonomy): domain Eukaryota; kingdom Viridiplantae; phylum Streptophyta; class Magnoliopsida; order Lamiales; family Orobanchaceae; genus Striga; species Striga asiatica. Next base: position 1,471,889 of record BKCP01010626.1, on the reverse strand, counting down.
TCAGAAAATAGATAGACTTGAAATATCCATGAATATACTAGATATTTACGATCAATTTTAAGAGCATTAATTATGTTTTCATATTATTTTATATTATAGACGTGATTTATAGGGTATAAGTTTTCTCTCCAATCTTTCTTTATTCTTTATCTTTCTTTTATAATTATAAAAAAGTTACTAACAAAAATAATTAATATACTTAAAAGTTAATAGCTTTTTATTGATTATCAATTTCTTATATACAATATATCAAATGAATCATGTCTTGATGATATTTGATTTGACATCTGTATTGTAATAAATATAAATAATAAATTAAATTATTTATTAATATTATAAAAATATTATTTAAATCAATTTAGATACAGATTAATTATATGATATAAGTTAAAAAATTATTATAATATGAGATGTTAAGGGTATAAGTGCCGGTTGCCATTTTAAATACAAATAAAATAAAATATGTTTTTTTAAGAAAAATATTTGAAAACTATTTTTTTTAATTTTAATTTTATATATAATTTTCTTAACAAGCACCCGTGTAATACACGGGTATTGTACTAGTAGATAAGAATGGAACTAAAAACATACAAACAATTTGGCCATGTAATTCATAGGTTTTTTACTATTATTCTATAATAAACAAGGATGTATAGTATATTTCATAGATAAATAATAAATTATTATTATTATTTTTAATATAATTTTATATTGAATAATATGAAGATTGATGAATAAGTGGATAATAAAATTTGACTGAAATTAGTAAAACAATTAATATAATTAATTAGTAATTTGAAATTCATAAATGAATGCATAACAATGAAGTATTCTAAAAACTGAATTTATGATTTTATTGTTTTATTGTGATAAAAAGTGATAAGAAAATAAATGGAGTAGATAAATATTTTTTTAAACAAAAGAAAATTATTCTGTTAAAAGAAGTTATATTTTATTGTTCCCTAAAACGTTATCTATATCTATACTTATATTAAAAGGTATACCATTATCAGATTTAATATAAAGAAAAGTCAACAACATTTATTGCATTACTATTTCCGTATTACACAATCTATACTTTTATAAAAAGAGATTCTATTTACTACATTTACTATCCAGAAAAGTCAACTGCATTAAATGTCATTACTATTTTCGTATTATAATATTTTATTTATTTAATTAATTTATATATTTATTTTATTTTAAAAAGGTAAGTATAATAAAAATATTTTAATAATAAAAAAAATCAAATACCAAATAAAAATGTATACTTTGACTTATTTGATTATATTTGGTATTTGATTATACCAAATATATTACTATTTAGTATATACATTAAATACTTACTAAAGTATTTATTTGTTTTATTTGTCAAAGTTAAGTATAGATTTATTTATATTATCAAATCATAAAAAAATATTAAATCCATATTGTAAAACAAAAAAAATCATATAATTTTATAACAATTCTACTACACTATTTAACAATATTTCTTTTCATTATATAATAAAATAATAATTAAATATTATATGGCGAACAACAATAAGTAAAACTGTTACTTTCTCTTATATCAAGGGATAAATTTATATGCTAAAATTAAATTTTTATTAGTATAAATGTTTTAGTGAGATAATATATTAATTATTTTACAAGCTAGCCCTAACATGCTCATATTTAATGTTTTAAAAGATGTAGAAAAAAAACTTATAATAACTCTATTGTTTTTTAGACTTAAACGTTGATTAAAAGAGGTAAAAATTCCTAATATTTTAGACTTAAACGTTGATTAACACCATAGATTGAGAGTTTATATTTAGTAAAATTCCTAATTGTAATAAAAAAAATTAATTTTTGCTATATTTTAGAATATCTTTAAATTCATTATAAAAAACAAAAAGAAAAAAAACTACAATGAAAAAAACAAGTCAGCTATATATCGATTTGTTGTACTCCTCAAATCACATTCACAATTTGGCTACAAGGAATGGAAACTCATTGATTAAAATTTTGTCAGTAGCATAGTTTTTAAACCCGGCCCGGTGATCAACCCGGACAGGTCCTCGGGACACCTGGTCACCGGTTCAACCGTCAGGTCACCAGGTCAATTGTTGAACCGGATAATTAATTTTAAAATTTTTAAAATTATATATAGAGTATTTTTGTTATATAAATATACATAAAAGTAACAAAATTAAATGTTTTGTGTATAAAATTTGTATATTAAAGTGTTAATAATATGTATCTCATGATAAATATTTACCAAATAAACATATATACATATTTTTAATTTAAAAATAAAACAAAAAAAATAAAAAAAATATATATGGACCGGGTCAATGCCCGAGTCAGCCGGGTCTCTGCCGAGTCGGCCGGGTTTTGACCGGGTCCTTGGTTGCCCGGTCCAAATACTCCACCCGGACCGGTTCCGGCTCCGGGTCGACGCTCCGGGCCGGTCCAAGTCTCAAAACACTGGTCAGTAGTCTTAATATACAAGAGACTTTAAGACTCCCACTTGAATATTATAAAACTTTTATTGAACATTGTACAATTTTCTTGCGCATTATAAACTTTTATTGAATATTGCATCTTATAATATAATATTCTCCAAATAAATATATCTTGTGCTTTGCACGGGTCACGTACTATATATATCCCGTACATTTTTCTTTATTCATGTATATAATTATAAGTCTGGATAAATAGCCTTAAAATTGTGCACCCCGTGCATCGCACGGGCTCTGTACTAGTATATATAATAAGAATTAAAATTGACCATAAATAGTAATAAGAAAAGTCAAACCACATTCATTATATACTATTTTCAGCAATTTCTTTATTTTACATTTTAATTTTAATTCATTATCAAAAATTGGATGGTTCCTAAATTAATGGGTTTTAGATGCACGGATCGTGTTTCAGAAATTATAAAATCATTTAAAATCGGATGGTTCCTAAGTTAATGTTTATAAACTTTTCAAAGTTGTAATCTTTATGACATCTTTTCTTTTTGACTTTTAATAATAAAATCATTTTAAATATATATATTCTAATCCAAAAATTCAATCATGTTAATATATATATAGCTAAAAATATATTAAATTGCATATCCAATCAATTATTCTTGATTTTTTTTTAAATTACTATGTTTATTTTTTATTAATATGCATAAATAAAAATAAATAATTTATCTTTAGATATATAATTTACAATCTTAATGTTTTATCATTTGGTGTAGATATATGAATCATATTTTTTTTTTATTTCATAAAATTAAATATTATATTTAAAGAAAATAAGGAAATTACTTTGGATCAATTGGGTGATTGAATTAGGGTACTGCCCACGTTGATTGAATTACTTTTGGGTGATATTTAAAATAGTCAAAAAACTTTGAAACAACTTGGTTGGTCCCAGGTAACTAAGTTATGTATCAGTTTGACCAGACCAAATCGATTATTGAACCTAAATATAAATTTTAATATTGAAAATACTTTATTACGTGAATGTGATGTAGTCCAAACCTTAAATAATCATATTAACAATACTTTTATGACAACATGATTAATGATTTATGAATATTTATATATCATTTTATTATTATTTATGTAAACAAAATAATTATTTTATTATATTTTTTTATTAATGTACGGTAAATATAAGGTTTTGATAACCGGACCATCATCGAAACGATCAAGTTATTTTATTAAATCATTTGTAGTTGTTCAAATTTTAATACATAATACTTATATATATATATATATATAGTACTTTGTGTAATAAATTTAAATAAAAAGTGTTACTTAAATATCTAAACAATTTATAAATTCAAATATTTAAATTAATTGATAAACAATTTATAAATATCAATTTTATTTAAATATGTAATTTGATTTAAAATTATTTTTAATGTAACAAAATTTGTTTAGAAAATCGTATCGATCCTACCAGTCCAACAGACTAGTGTTGAAAGATTCGATAGCAAATATTTTATTCAAGCGCACTAGACTGTTTATAAACCAGTATTCAACTAGACTGTTTATAAACCAGTTCTCAGTCCATCCTGTCAGACTGTATTCAACTTGGTTTAATTTAAAAATAATGGATAAATCATGATTAATGTTATTTATTTATTCAATTTATAATACTCCTGACACTAGTTGTTGCGTACAATTTGTCTTCTGAAAGTCAGCACATTATAATCTGAGAATTGATTTTTTTCAGTTTACTTTTGCTTCGACTTCTTGACTGTCACTCACTGGCCATCGCTGAGGAGGAAGGCGAAGACGACGACGAAGAATAAAAATGGGATCCGACTCGAATATGGTGCACTCGCCCATTATCACATACGCCTCAATGGTGTCCCTTCTCTCTCTTTGCCCACCTTTTGTTATTCTCTTGTGAGTCTTCTCTCCACCTTTTTTTTTTTTTTTTNTTTTTGAAATCCTGTATCTCTTGATCTGTTTTTCGAAAGATGTTCTTCTGTCTCCGTTTGAGATTCACGTGGTGTGCTTATAAGGAAAATCGCTCGTTTTAGTTAATCGATATTTATGGATTAGATTGTTCTGTCTGCAGATAAATTGTTTGATGCTCGATTTATGTAATCAGCATTTACGAACGGCTTTTCTGCTGAAGTAACGGTTTTTATGCTTAATTTGGTTTTTCTGACAGTTAATCGGATGAAAGGCTTGAGCTAGATAGATAGAGTAACTGCAACTGTTCGATATTTTGACTGACTTCATAAATGTTGGAAATTTGAATCTGTTAACTTTAAGTTAGTTCATCATACTTCAGTAGTTTTATGGGTCTGATGAGATGGGTTCGGAATTAGAAATCCTAATACAAAATGGCTGTCATATATTCCTAATGGAACCTTCTGAATGCATTTTTTTTACTTACAATTGTGATATGGATAAAACATGTGTGCAGATGGTATACTATGGTACATGCCGATGGATCTGTGTTGCAAACATGGGATTACCTTCGGCAGAATGGTCTTCATGGTTTCATCAATATCTGGCCGAAGCCCTCCCCAACAGCGTGGAAGATTATTGCGTGTTATGGGGCATTTGAGGCTGCACTTCAGCTTTGGCTACCTGGGAAAAGGGTCGAGGGTCCTATATCCCCTAATGGAAATAGACCTGTCTATAAGGTAGTATTCCTTCATGATCATTTTATATAGATTTTTATTTTTTATTTTTCATGCAAGATTGCAAGCCAACATTAGGATAATAAGCATTT
>BKCP01010626.1:1437631-1459296 GCA_008636005.1 Striga asiatica | reverse complement strand
TTTTTTTTTTTTTATAATCCATATCCAATCACATCCTTATTATCTCAGACCTGCAACCTCCAATACCTAACTTTCTTTCTTTTAAATGTTGTTTTTCACTTGATATATTATGAACAGAATACATATCGATGGGCACTTATGCATATCATATGCAAATTTTGAGAATTCTAATATATTTGTCAAATTATGTTTCAGCTGACCTCTGCTAAAACATTTTGCTGGCCTGCATCTGAATATTCTTCTACGTGCACATTTTAAACTTGTTTTCTGTCAGCAACTGCTGTTTGGACAGTTTGAGGATATCTCAAAACAATTCTGAAACTGCTGTTTGAAGATATTGTGAAATCCCACTTTACGCGTGCTTTTATTCTATAATAATGCGAATCCAACTTCCTCGGTTTTTTGTAAAGATATTATCCCATGTTTATTTATAACTTCACTTGATGTATGAAGGTGAGAATGCGGAGCAGTTAACCGAGTTTAACAAAGAAGAGGCTTTGGAAGTTGACGACAAACCCACTGGAGATGAGAATTTCGCTAATTGGGATAACAATCTCACTCCTGCTGAGAGACGCTACATGGAACAAAGGGAGAAAATCAACTCTCAAAAACTGGCAAAGACATCAAACAAATCACACCGTGACCGTATTCAGGATTTCAATCAGTATCTTGCTAATATGAGCGAGCACTATGACATTCCTAAAGTTGGCCCTGGCTAAGTAAAGAAGCTCATGGTCCCTCTCTCTAGTAATTGTTTCCTTGCCCTGTTGTCTTTTCTTACACTGTGGACCTGTGGATCTGGGATTTATGTTATGATCATGTTCTTACTTCTTAGACTTTGTTATGGCAATCGAGTTTGATGGAACTGTGAATGTTCATTTATGTTGTGAAGTGCTTGTAGGTAGGGCTGCAAACCGCTGTCGAGCGCTCGAGCTCGAGCGTGTTATCGAGTCGAACTCGAGCATAGGTTTTGGAAGGTCGAGCAGCTCGAGATATATATAGTAAATTACTAATATACCCCTTATATATAAATTATTACAATATTTTTATATGAAATTCAAGTTGAACTCAAGGCGAGCTCGAACAATTGTCTTCTTTTGTCTAGTCGATCTCGAGCAGGTAAAAAATAAAAATTCAATCTTGCTCGATAAGGCCAATGCTCGACTCGGTTCAGTCGGCTCGGCTACTTGTAGGGATTGGTATGGTTCTCAGTCAAGATTTTTTCTTTTCTCCATTGATTGACTTCCTCTATAAGTTTCACCAGATTAAGATTGGGGAGCCCTCAAAGCGACTGGTTTTGAGCGCTTTTTGGTGTCCGAGAATCTTGCAGTTTCGATACAGTTTTAACTGCACACTAGAATTTGATCATCAATACATACAGTTTTAACTGCACACTAGAATCTGATCATCCAAGTTACCACGCACGTCTGAAAATGCATATTTTGATGGAATTAAAATCATACCGGCATCAGCAATTTATGAATGAGTAATAAATAAATGTGGTATCTTAGTTTAAGTGCTGACCGCTACGAATTTACTATTGATAAATGACAATCAATTTCAAGTCTAGCACTTGAGTGCAACAAATTCGCTTTTCTGCGTTCTTGATAATGCACACCACAGTTTACAATACAACCTAAATTCATCGATCATCAAGTACAAAAATAAGCACATCCAAGACATAAACGCCCCAAGAAGAATCGAAACACACATGTATAGCTTAAACTAGTTGAACTCTGGCCGAATTTATAGTCTGAAGGACTTAAAAACTTGTGGAAAAGCACAATAGCTAGGATAAATCAATACAAATACATGGTTTTTGGTAAAAAAACAACGCTTCTCAATTTGTGCTCGTACAATTTATTATTGCGACAAGAATGTGTCGTAAAAAAATATTACCTAACTAATGCCACCCTTATTACTTACGCACCAAAAATCATTGGGGCAATTAACAAATTACATAAGAAATATGGCTACACAAATAAACAAATATTTCAACAATAACCACAGCGTGAATCTCTATCAAAGCCTCACAAACTACCATGCCTTGCTACATTCTTCATCGAGATGGAGGATCAAATAGGCGAATGGTATAATCATAATAATAATCATACAAAGATTCCTCATCGAGTTTCATCCTCAAGAGTGCGGAAGCCAGCTGTCAAATCGTCATAAAGCTTCTTAAATTTGGAAACCAGAACATCCTCTCCTTCAGCCGGATCCTCGAATTTCTGAGAGCTGCATCATTCAAAGAGAGTATCGGAATTTATGAGATCTTTCACAAAAACAAGTTTACTTGGAAATTAGCGGATAACATTCAGGTCCTTTTGTTAATGAAATTTCACTTACACCAAACGGTAAAACAAATCTCCGAGACGATGCTTGATAAGGGTGTATGTTATCTTCTGTCCATCCATACCAGCACCCCGCTCCACAGCCTGAGCAAGAAATCACATTAAAAACAAAGATTTTAAGTCGGGCACATGATTTTAGACATCAACTCTAAAGACAGAGTTTTAAACTTTTAATACGTAAAAATGATATGTGCCAAAAATCCTGTTTAAGAAAAAAAAAATAAGAAGAAAAGGAGAAAAGAGAGATGTGCTGATTGCTTTACCTGATTAGCCAGATTGTAGAAATGAATGATGTTGCGCATCATCCAAATTGACTTGTAGAACGGGCAAAATTTATCATACCTGCCAAATAGCATACGTTCTTAAATTCAACCACCTGATGAATATGAAACTTCAAGATAATTGGCATTTGGCAAGCACTTACGGAGTAAATGCATTCTGGGCAAGATAATCCTCCCTCAAGAGTTTGGCAGTTTCCAGGGTAATCTTATCTGATTCAGCTAGAGCATCTTTCCCTACAAGCTGGATAAAGGCAAACGAGTTTAGTCCGGAATGTAGAACAACACCCACATATTTTGGATTCAGAGTATAATCTATCAATAATGGCAGCACGGGAAAGAAAGGCGTAGTTGACTATCTCGATCTTTCATAAGTGAGAAAAACACAAATTGATGAGATATAAACCACAATTTCATGATTAGATGCACTAGCATCACCATGGCCATCGGCCGATAGAAAATATCCATGGTCCCTTATTGGTGTTTCTCTTTACGCCATTAGATTTACAGAAACGGAAGTTACATGCAAACAAAGCAAATACCTGCACAATTTCATTCAGATCATCTTCTCTCTGCAGAACTTCACGAGCTTTTGTCCTGATGTCAATAAAATCTGGATCGAACTTCTCATAGAAGGATTCCAATGCCTGGGAAAAAGAAAAGCAGCTAAAGCATCAGCAAGTGACCAGGAGGAATAAATCCACACATCAAACTGAAAGAAGTGGCTAGATTTAAATACTGAAGAACTAAAACATACTCCTGAATAGTTTGAGTAAGAAATGAGCCAGTTCACGGATGGGAAATGCTTCCTCTGAGCCAGTTTTTTGTCCAGACCCCAAAAAACCTGAAAAATGATTTTTCAAGTAGAGAGTAAAACATAGTGCATAGAGTACGAATCCACAAGATGTTTGCTCTCTGAATATACCTGAACTATACTGAGGGTAGCAGATGTAACAGGATCTGAAAAATCTCCTCCTGGAGGAGAAACTGCACCAACAATAGTGACACTTCCGTTTCTTTCAGGCCCACCAAGACATTTAACTTTCCCAGCACGCTCATAGAACGATGCTAAACGCGCCGCCAAATAAGCAGGATATCCACTGTCTGCAGGCATCTCAGCCTGTACAGAACATATAATGTTCGTAAATAAATAATAAAAAAATGACATGGTGCCTTCCACAAATAGCATCAGATCAATTGAGCAACAATTGAGCTTTGAGCAATTAGCCACTAATAAGAGAAACTTGCAGTTTATCATTCCTGGATATGATAAAATATTAACTCTCCAAAGTAAGATACCAAATAGAAGGTAAATAGAAGCCAGTTTATGGTAAAGCGATCTTGATACATACCAGTCGACCAGAAATTTCACGCAATGCCTCTGCCCAACGAGAGGTTGAATCTGCCATCATACTGACATTGTATCCCATATCTCTGAAGTATTCAGCTATGGTAATTCCTGAACACGTCGAGATGATGAATTATTAGCTCAAGCATAAATCATTCACTCGCTTTTACTTTAGAGATATGAGTGCCATCATATGGACATTGCATCACATATCGCTAAAGTATTCAGCTATGGTAATTCCTCAACACGTTCAGATGATGTCTAGCTTTTACTTTAGAGATACGAGTTAACTTATGCAAACCACAGGGTCAAGATATAATGGTGATGAACTAAATATTTTCTTCTACAACGTATTACTGAAGAACTAAATATGTTCACTCACAAAGAGAAGAGGGATTTATCAATGACTCCTACATGCCATTAGAGAGCAAAAATGTCCCAAAATAAAAGTCAATGTAAACCTCCTTACCAGTGTAAATTGAAGCCTCACGAGCAGCCACAGGCATGTTGGAGGTATTAGCTACGAGCGTGGTACGTTTCATGACAGATTCCTCACGACCATCAGGCAGGGTCATAGTCAATTGAGGGAAATCCATAAGCACCTACAGTATAAATCTAACATAAGACACCGTAAATACACCTCAATCTGATTGAACAAGCCAAAGGATAACTACGTACCTCAGCCATTTCATTTCCTCTTTCTCCACAGCCAACATAAACCACAGTGTCCGAGTTAGAATACTGCATTTCCAAAGCAAATTTAAATACGCAACAGATATAAATTACTGATAGACAACATTCTGTATAAAATGAACAATTTGATATGAAGAAAATCAGTGAAGTTCACCTTGGAGAGTGCCTGACTGATAACAGTTTTCCCACAACCAAATGCGCCAGGAATGGCACAAGTACCACCAAGCACAGACGGAAATAAAGCATCAAGTACACGCTGAACAGAATAAAGTAATTAGATCAGAAGACTGGGGACCTGAAACATATAAGTCCGAGAAAACAGCATTTGTAGTCACCTGTCCAGTCAAGAGAGGAGTGTCAGCAGCAAGCTTGGAAGCTACAGGCCTAGGTGTACGTACGGGCCAGGTCTGCAAATAAGTAAGAGTCAGATTCATTTTGTTATTCAAACCATGAAAAAACTAAAGCAATTTAACCACATTTAATAATATCTGCAATTCAAACAAAAGAAAAGGGGCTTAACCTGAAGCATGGTAAACTGTTTTTTGACACCTTGAAACTCAAGCTCAAGGACAGTATCCTGCAAAAGGTCAGGCAAGTTCAATGTATGCAACAAAACTTCCTTATCGTAAAAGCTAAAACTGTGGATTAACAAAAACTGGTCAACTAAGCATAGAACAAACCTTCAACGAGTATTGGCCCGGTGGTGCGATGTAGGTTATTTTACCCATAGCTTCAGGTGGAAGAGCGACATGATGTTGCACTAAAGTGTTCTCAAAAACAGTCTGCATCGAGAAATGATGCTCAAAAATTAAGGCCATAGTTTCTAAGCTCTGGAATTTAAACAAGAGACCCAAATTGTTACAGGCTGCCTAATACTGTCAAACTCACCGCATACAAGTCACCACCTGTTAAAAGATCTCCTTCTCCTGCCACCAAAAATCATAGTCAATAAGGATGATCGGAACTGGTGGTAGATATATACTTTAATTCAGAACACGGAAGATAATATCAAATTAAATAAATGTAAACAGATCTTGTTTACCTATTTTCTTTGGCTGAAATTCCCAAAGAGTATCTTTGTCGAGTGCAGGGACAGACACACCACGAGGAATGTACACGTCACCAGATTTAATTGCAATTGTCTTAAGCGGCCTCTGTATTGAGTATTTAACCAAAAAGGAAAAGAATAGATCATCATAAGGAAACATGCAAATGCAAGCTACAAAATAAATATCTCTGAAAGACCTACTGAGTTACAAAAAAATTATTGAAGAAAAATTTACGGACCTGAATTCCATCAAATATATTTCCCAGAATTCCAGGACCAAGTTCAACGGACAAAGGCTGCATAAATCAGTCCTAGCGTGTGAGTAACAGCTCTTCCCAGTGAATAACAATGCAAACATACTCACAAAATGAAGTTAAAATATTTGTATTAACCTTGTGGGTTCGGAGAACAGGGTCATTCACCATCAACCCAGCAGTTTCCTCATACACTGCAATAAAATCACGAAAATGACTTGTAAACGATGCTTGAATACCACAAACATAGCAAATGGAAACTTGAAATCACTCTCCAATAAATCCCAAATTCAGTGATACTTACTAAAAAAAATGGACTAGCCAACATAAAGACATAGCACCTCATAGAAACTAACAGAAAATCCTTCTCTCGAAAAGAGACCTCAAACTATGATATACTAACTGGTTACTATAGTTTAAGATTAGAATCCAGAACCAGACAGCTCTTGCTGCTTGGAAGATAGCAGAGATAGCTCACTTATCCAAAAACACTAACCCTGAATAGTGGCAGAATCTCCTTCTAATCGAATGATTTCTCCAATCAGATTGTCGTGCCCAACACGAACTAATTCATACATAGCAGCTCCTGCCATTCCATCGGCAACAACCACTGGTCCAGATACCTGTTCAGCACAAAAACAAGCGTAATCAAACAGAAGAGCATTGTTCCACAGAAAATATAACAGCTAAACTTTCAATGCCAAATAAGGCAGATTCGAACTTTTGAAATTTCCTCAAAACACGATTCCGGTATAGCAATCTACAAATGCATTGATCAAACGAGCACATAAAAGGGTGGTGAAATCTTCAAATTAAACAAAATATATCAGATCCAGGTTCCAGGAATCCAAGGATAAAATAGGTAAAGTTCAAGACTCTTGAACAATAAAATACATCACAAATCAGGATCCATCTGCACACTGAAACGGTGCATTTGCTCCGTAAATGCCAGCAATTCAGAACCACTAGGAAACACAAACTCGATATCGAGAGACGAACAAATCGAGAAACAGATTAATCAATCATCCGATGTAAACTCGCAGCAGGCAATGGCAGACACACTGATATTTATCAGGTAAAACCGAGCATGAAACGGAAACCAGACCTTGCGAACGTAACCGTACTCGCTCTCCTTCTCGGCATCCTCGAACGTCGTGATCGGACCTCCGTATACCGCCGGCATATTTCGAGATTAAACGGATAAAATCAACCAAGAAAAAGATTGACAAGCTATTGAAAGTGGATTCCCAACGGACAAGATCAGATCGAGGAGGAACTCTCCAGATGTTTGGATCGATTTTCAGTTTTTTTGTCGGGGCCTTCAAGCAGAGAGCGAGGTGAGATGGACAATAAGATCGGAAAGAAGAGCTGAGATTGATAGGTAGTTGAAGCTTAATTGAGCCGTAGGAAGTTAATCGTATGGACACAATCGAAACAAATCGGTCGTAAATCCGTTTTATAAAAGTTCAAGCAGTTGAAGATTAATTGGGTACTACGAGTCTTCGATTGAGGTGGATATTTTATTTGAGCAATGAAAAATTGTTTCGTGCGGCCAAACTTTAAATAAGTCGCTCGTAAATTCGTAAATTCTGGTGGGGTAGGAATGAGGTGGGGGGAAGTAAAATCCACTGGTCTAATTGGGAGCAATTGTCTCAACCCAAGGGAAATTGTGGTCTTGGCTTTAAGAAACTGAGAGCCTTCAATGATGCCCTACTGATCAAACAACTTTGGAGGTTGAATACTCAACCTAATTTGTTGATAAGTAGGGTATTAAAAGGCAAGTATTTTCTTGGGAAGAGTTTATTGGATGTTAAACCTAGAAATGGTGATTCCTGGTTGTGGAAAAGTTGGATGGGGGTGAGAGACTTGTTTGCAATATGGGCAAGATTTCAGGTGGGTGATGGGATGAGTATTAAGATATGGGAATCACCATGGCTGGCTGATGTGAAGAATTTCAAACCAAAATGTCAATTCCCTGCTGACAGGAACTCTTTGTGTTGGGTGAAGGATTTATTTTTGAAAGAAAGATTTGGTTGGGATAGAGAGCTCATTCTCCAAACTTTTGAGCCTCCTGAAGCAAGAGCTATCCTCTCAACTCCAATCTCTGTTATGGGAAGGAAGGATAGAATGATCTGGCATTATGGCAATCAAGGTAGGTTTTCTGTTAAATCTGCCTATGAAACTATCATTGATCATTTTAGGAGAAGTCATGAGGAAGCTGAATCCAGTGATAGGGGTAGAGCTGGGACCAGAATCTGGACTGCAATTTGGAAGTTAGCAGTCAAGCCTAAACTCAATCATTTCTTATGGAAGTGCTGGAACAGATTCTTAAGCTCCTGTGATCAACTAATTAACAGGAGGATGGAGGTGGATTGGATATGTGGTATGTGTGGTGAGGTCTCTGAAGATTTAGATCACATTCTTTTTAATTGCAAGAGAGCTAAACTGGTGTGGAACCTTAGTGGGGTGCAGTGGAAGATTCTTGAACACTCAGAAGGGTCCTTTAGGAAATGGTGGAGTGAAATGAGCTGTATACCTTGGTCTAAAAATCTAAAAGACAGGATTAGGTTATCAACCTACATCCTGTGGTGGCTATGGAAGACCAGGTGCTCATGGTTATTCAGGAAAGAATGGATGAATGAATGGGAGGTGGTGGAGAATGCAAAATTGGAATGGACTGAATATGAGTCCACTCTTGCTCCTCCCAGATTATCAGTTGTTCAGAGGCTGCTCAATTTTGTGAGGATCATCATTTTGCTAGGGTAGGTCAGTGGGTTATCATTGTCAGTGCCCAAATATCTTCTTTTGATCTTATTTTGGTGGAATGCAAAGCTCAGAGAGATGGAGAATCAGATATATATCTTAATGGTAGTCTGGGGTGTGCTCATGATCCTGAAATTATGTGGCAGGAAGCAGTTAGATGGGTTCTCCTTCAAGCTGTTCAGTTAGGTTGGAAGAATATCAAATGCTCCCTAAACTTCAAGACTCTGGTGACAAAGCTCAACAAAAAAAAGGCTGTTACGTCTGATTGTAATGTTATTTTGGCAGACATTTATGATCTCTTACATTTCTTTGAGCATTGTAGTTTCTTCTAATTTTGCTGGTTTCTTTTGCTTGGCTCTGCGTAGCCTGATGTAAGGGGTATGAATGATATATCCATGTTGTATTTAGCAATTAGTTAACTGCTCGAATTGTAAGTGATTTTGAGGTTTTAATGGTTATTACAATTGTTGGAAAAAAAAAATCGTTTATAAAGTTCGAGCACATCATATTTGATAAATGAACTGAGTTTAAGCCAAGTTTAAAACTTATTAGACTAGACTCGATTATAATATAAATTCATGGATAGTAAACAAGCCAAACACAAGCTAAAGCCAAAATGAGCCAACTATGGACCAACATTGTTCAAAAATAATATTGAAAAATTTGATAAGTAAATTAAAATTCGATTGGAACTGAAATTTTATGGGTACGTTATTTTTTACGAGATGAGTCCAATTGAAGTTCTTTTTTTTTTTTTCCAACGATTGTAATAACCATTAAAACCTCAAAATCATTTACAATTCGAGCAGTTAACTAACTGCTATATACATCAGGAATATATCATTCATACCCCTTACATCCGGCTACACAGAGCCAAGCAAAAGAAACCGGCAAAATTAGAAGAAACTACAATGCTCAAAGAAATGTAAGAGATCATAAATGTCTGCCAAAATAACATTACAATCAGCCGTAACAGCCTTTTTTTTGTTGAGCTTTGTCACCAGAGTCTTGAAGTCTAGGGAGCATCTGATATTCTTCCAACCTAACTGAACAGCTTGAAGGAGAACCCATCTAACTGCTTCCTGCCACATAATTTCAGGATCATGAGCACACCCCAGACTACCATTAAAATATATGTCTGATTCTCCATCCCTCTGAGCTTTGCATTCCACCAAAATAAGATCAAAAGAAGATATTTGGGCACTGACAATGATAACCCACTGACCTACCCTAGCAACATGATGATCCTCACAAAATTGAGCAGCCTTATCATCCTGAACAACTGATAATCTGGGAGGAGCAAGAGTGGACTCATATTCAGTCCATTCCAATTTTGCATTCTCTACCACCTCCCATTCATTCATCCATTCTTTCCTGAATAACCATGAGCACCTGGTCTTCCATAACCACCACAAGATGTAGGTTCAATCAACTATAAGTTGAACTATGCAAAATTGGCTGGAAAGATAACACATCTCCAATTTTGACGAAAATTAAAATAAGCGAACAAACTCCGATTGAATTGAAATATGATCGATGTTCAAAAAGACGAGTCAACGATAGGGCCACACAAAATAAATTGACCAGTGTTTTAACTTTTAAGTTTTAACTACCATTCAAGCAAAATTGGGCCACACAAAATAAATTGACAATTAGAGGATAAGTTTACAGGCTACACAGCCTACAGCCAAGCCTTTCCCTACCAAAAAGAAAAGCTAACGATGAGAATGTCAGTCTCATCACTCACACCGGCGGCTAAAATGGGGGAAGCGACATTTACCGTAACCCTAATCTCACCACCACCAATTCGAACCCTAGCCCAATCCAATCTCCCCATAACGATCCTTTCGCGTCTGCAATTCTCAGCATTTTCACTTTCCCGCCCCGAATTCCCCGGCCCGGTCAAAACTACCTTCACCACCACGGCCGCCGCCGCCGCCGCCCGAGCCTCGATTACGAACCGAAGCATCCCGGCGAGGGACAGAGTTATCGACTTCGGTAAGTACAGAGGGAGGATGCTGGGGAGCCTGCCTTCGTCCTACCTGCGGTGGATCTCGAAGAACCTGCGGGCCGGCGACACGTTGGAGTGGGCGAGGTGGGCGGACCAGGTGCTGGCCGACCCGGTCTACGGGGACCGGATCGAGTGGGAGGCGGCAGAGCAGGTTCTCAACGGGAACGTCGCCCGCCGCCACTCCGACGGTGGCGCGGTTGCGGAGCTGCTGGAGTTATGCGAGAGGTTCGGTTGGGACAGAGAGGACAGGGCCGGGTGGGCCAGGGTCGATTTCGGGCTCTTGGGCACCTCCAAGGGCGGGAGGATTCCCAGGGCTGGGGGCGGAGGGGTTGTTCCGGCGAGGTCCGAGGAGGAGAGAGAGAGCGGTGCGGTGAGATTGGGGGACGGCGGTGGAGGGAAGCGGAGGGAGAGGAGAGAGAGGGCGAGGGTGCGGAGAGTGGAGAAGACAGTTGGTGGTGGGATGGGGGGAGGAGGGGATGGGCTGAGGAGCTTCGAAGACGGCGAGGGCGGCAGCAATTCCGTCTCCGGCGAGGGCGGCAGTGGTTCCGTCGGCGGCGGCGGTGTCGAGAAGCGGTTCCCGGGGAGGGAAGCCTTGTTGAGAAAGGTTCTTACCCGCGGCCGGGGATTCAACTAGCAAACCACACCGATGGTTACTTTTCGGTCTACTGTTAGACATTTGACAGACGAGCTTTATTCATTAGGAAATTTTATTTGTTGAATAAATACATGTATGTATATGTATGTTTAACTTGAAATGTAGAGGTGGCCAGTCAACGGGCCATGAACTGGCCCGGTCCGGCCCGCCGCGGGTCTCAAAACTTAGGCCCGTGACCGGCCCGCTTATATCTAAGGTCGGTTCATTGAACCGGCCCGGCCCGGCGGTTCAGTTAACCGCCGGTTAAAAAAAAAATAAAAAAAAAAATTGTACTATGGCCCGTCGGAAAATCCGGACCCAGCCTAGAACCGGACCCAACCCGGCAGGTCAAAATGGGTACCATATGACCCTTAACCGGCCCTTAGGGGATTATGGGCCGGTTCAAAAACCGGCTAGGGCGGGCCGGTCCGGGACCGGTTTCTGGTCGGTTCGCGGGTCGGGCCAACCTGTGGCCATGTCTATTGAAATGTCATATGTTATTGTAACAATTTATATTTTACCAATTACCGAGTTGGAGGCAATCTTTTGAAAAAAAAAAATGGTTTGAAATTTAGAATCAGTGTCACACATGAAAATAAAATAATATTCTAAAACTATAACACGCTTAAAAAGAAAATAAAGTTTTAAACATTTTTAATCACGAATGATTTAAATTTAATATCGGTGTAATAATACATAAAAAGAAAATAAAGTCCTAAAATAAAAAGAAAATAAAGTTCTAAATATTGATGGTTAGAATCTATAATCGAATAATGTATGAAATGAAAATAAAGTTTTAAATATGGATGGTGGAATAAATAATCGGATAAAAATAGAATAAAGTTCATAAAGAAAATAAACTCCAAAACATTTTAATTACGGATAGTTGAGAGAATTATCTAACAATTACCGATAATTAGAAAGACAATTAAATTATAATAAAATAACTAGATAAATTGAAGAAAATCTAGAGCGTAGGAAAAAATCTCATTAAGTCTTAAATTAGGTCGAGCGTATGATTGTTCCGTCTAAAGATTGAGACTCTTACTTAAACGTTTGGTTGTTCGCCCCAATAACTTTTGTAATAACGGATTGAACATAAACTAGCAAGTAAAAAACATACATATAAGCCTAAAGATCTCCACCCAATACTTTTACAAACACGCGCTCAGACATAAACAAATACATATTTCAGCCAATGGACTTATAGACAATACAATTACGAAATGCCTACCCCTTGAAACTATGATCGGATATCCTATGCCCTTCTGGTTTTTAGTTTATCAATCTGATAGATGTTGAACAAATAACTAGTCATGGTATTTAAACACACATATTTGAGACGAGAAGTGAAAAATCCTAACCCTATGTGGATGGATTAACTCATGTTTGGATTCAAATGCATGTTAATCGAATGAAACGAATTCTCATTCAATCAACAATAATAGATAGAAAATAAAAAAAATTACAATCAACTAAGAAATTCAAGAATTTAATCCCAGTGTGGAGTACTCCGAAAATTCAATCATATGCAAAAGTGGAAATTGTATAAACTACAAAAAAAAAAAAAGAAAAAAAAAACTATTTACAAGCAAATATGGTGTTTTAGAGCCTTCAGATCATTCTATGGGCTATTCTAAGTGTGTTCAAGGATCATTCCATGGTCATACGCAAGTTCGTATTTATACGGTTTCAAAAACTGTCAAAAAATTCCGTCGCAATACATCAAAATAACAATTGCATGCCGTTGGACACGAAAGGTTACGCGGGCCGTGAAGCAGGATCGTGAGCAAGTGTCCGCAGACGGGTGTTCGCGGACCTGAAGGGTAGCGAGCATTTCATCTCTACACCCTGCGAAGATCCTCATCGCACACGAAGGTATGGCACCCAGGGCTCTCAGGTGCTGCTCGAGTGATGTTCTGGAGCGCTCGGGCAATGATGGGGTGCGCTCGGGCGTCTCTCGAGCGATGTCGAGTCTTGTTGTACAAAATTATCTGAATGATATATTTCTACAAAATAAACAAATAAATAAAAGTAGACGAAAAATACACAAAATACATAAATAACACAAAAACAACAAAACAAGAAAAATCAAGGACCAAAAAAATCTGTAAATGGAGCTTAGAAAAGTTCGAAAGAATAAATAAACACCCCCAAAATAATAACGAAAACATACAAAAAATTATACTTTAAAAAACAACTTAAATAAAAGTACGAAAATTTCATAGCATAAATATGCATTTGTTAAATGAATATATGTATTTTTAATTTAAAATATTATATCTTAAAAAACAAAATCAATATAATATTTCATAGCACAAATATATGTATTTTTAAATTAAAATATTATATCTTAAAAAACAACATAAGTATAATATTTCATAACATAAATATGAATATTTTATATCTCACAATAATTAGTGTAATATTTACATCACTAGTGATTGAATTATGAAATGTTTATTATTGTCTCTCACATTTATATTTGTATATAATAATAAAAAAAAGCATTATTATAGACTTATTGTAATGGTGGAGAATTATATTACTATATTGATAAATATTCACTCAGATAATCATGTAATAATAATAATATTCTTATCACTATTTCCGATATTTAAAAGTGAAAATGAAGAGATAAGAAGCATAATACCAACAGCTATTATGAACCAATTGGGCAAAATAAATATTCCTCCTCACTTTTTATTTTGTCTAAAATATATTCTCCATTTCTAAACGGACTTGTTTGTCAATATAACACTATGCACTTATAATTTATCAATGTCTTTAAAGAATAATATCAATAAATTATAACACTGCCAATGTTTATGCTTGGTAATTTGATATGTGTAGTGTTTTCAAAGTAGTCCGTGTAAAGCTTTCCATACATTTTAGGATTTTTAAAATTTTGAAATAATTTATCAATTTAAATTGTAAAAAAATATTAAAGCTCACTAACTTTTTTTTATTGGTTACCAATTCTGCATACACATTATATCGCTGTTACACAATTTAGGTTGGCAAAGTAATTTCAATTTTCACAATCCAATAGTTTTATTAAACATGCATACTTTTAAATTTCATTTATTTAAATAGCTGTTTTGACCAACGGATAGCTGTTAGCTGTTAGCTGATTGTAATATCTGTTTTGACCAGCGGATTGTGTCAGTTGTTTTGACCAGCGGATAGTAATAGCGGTTTTCAAAAATATATTTGGTAAAAGTAGCTTATTGATTCATAAAAATATATTTTGTATTATTAATATCTTGAAAATTATTTTGATATAAATAAACATTGGTTATATTCATTTAATTATTTTATCTTAACAAAAATTATTATTGATATAATAAGTATTTTCAAATTATTTTTTAATATTTTTAATATTAAAAGTAATAATTAAAAGAATCTAATGCGTTGTATTATGTTAAATAATGGATGTTAAAAAATAGATCATCCACACCACACTGAATGCAATTGTTTTGGTGATATTTTAATATTAAAAAAAATGGAGGTTAAAAAATGGAACATCCACACCACCCTGAATGCTACTGAATGCTATTGTCTTGTTGATTTTTAAATATTAAAAATAAAGACCATCATCCACTCTCATTAGTTAGAACAAAAGTAATTAAAAAAAAAAAAAAAAATGAAAAATTTATCCAATATGCATAAGTTGTTGCAAAACGCTCCTATTTTTAGCGTTTTGATTTTAGCTTATCAATCCAATCAGCTAAAGCAAAAAACATTTTAACCAAACACTAATTTTAGCTGTTTTGACCAAATAAAAAAGCTAAACTCCCCAAAAACTAGTTTCTTCTCAAAACGCAATTAAACAAACAAGGCATAATTATTTTTGAAACAGAGAATAAATATTTTTGTTATTTTCAGAAAATAAAAAAAGGACTTAGCGTGTGACTGCCGTTCTCAAGCCCACCGCACAACAAGTGTGTGGCCTCACTCAAACAATCCCCACAGCTGGCATAAAACTTCCTCTTGCAGCTTCTTCTTCGTTCGTGCATATAATTTTCTTCTTCTTTTTCTGTGTATCAAGTTTCAGCCAAGGAAGATTAGAGTCTACTCGCCTCTAAATCTGTAGTTTCTTATTCCCCGCTATATATCAATCATTAATCATTTACTTTCAATATATGTCTTCTTTAATGATTCTACTTATGTTTTTGTGTTTGTGTTTGCGAGTTTACATAGTACATATACTGACTAGGTTGCGCTTTTTGTTATTATCTATGATCAAACAGCGGCGATCGGGCGATATAGTTGTTTTATCTGTAATCCTGCTGCCAGAATCTCATCCAGGATTGAATGTTTTAAATTTTTATATTTCGATTTTTGAAGTTTCTCAGTTACAGCGAGCAATTATAGCATATTTACCCAATTGTGAGAAACATAATGTCCACCAATATTGGACTCCACGGTTTGTGGTAATCAGCATATAATTGATAAACCCGAGCACCTCGTGAGCTTGTCTTGGCTCGTTTGAGCTCGTTTAGTTTTCGGCTCGAAATATGATTTGTTATGTAATTTTCAGTTGCTCGGCTTGTTAAGGCTCGAGCTCAACTCGTTAGTATTGATAAACGAGCCGGGATGAGCTTGTTTATCCACTCGTTTAGTTAATGGGCTTGGCTCGATAAAGGCTTGAGCCCGAAATCGCGCATCAGGAGCTCGAACTCATCTCAGCTCGTTTACACTTACGAGCATGGTGAGTTGGTGCCATTAACGTTGAATAGTTTTCCTAATTACCTGAAATTTTCTGCTTTCATCTGCTCCAGAAAAACGAAGATCATTTTGAATTTTGAATTCTATTACCATTGTGGTCTGAAATGCTTTAAATGCTTTATGAGTTCAGTGATTGCAACATTTTCCTATATATTTTTGTTGTTTGTCTTCTAATATACTCAATTTTGTAGTGCATGGCAGAAGAGAGCAGCAAACTCTTGATGCTTGCCGTTGATTGCCCTTTTGCAAAGCTCCCGGATCATCTTCTGGTAGAAATCTTTGTTCGTGTTCCAGTTTCCCAGTGGGCCCAATTGCCGTCTGTGAATAAGTACTGGGCTAATTTGTTCCGGGAAGATTACTTGTGGCACGTGGCTCTCGTCAGATGTTTTCCTTTTTCTGGCCAAAGTAAAAAGTGGCCAGGCCCTATTCCTTGTGGGCTGAGCAAAAGGTAGGTCATCAGTTCCTAAGATGGAGCAGTTTTTACGTAGCCATTGTAGTTAGGCCTAGCTTATATATCTCTTTATGTTATTTGCGTAGTGAATGAATATTGTATATTTCTTAATTTGCTAAAAAAAACTGCAGATATTCTAATTTGTGTGCTTGCGATTCAGGAGATTCATTGCTCTGTATATGAGTAAATGGGTCTGCCCGGTGGATGACGAGCTGAGTGAAATTGTCGGTCATGCGTACTTGTATTTGAAAGAGCAGCTTCAGATTTCACATATGCCTCCTCCTTCTGCGATTCTTCACGGGACTATTATAGGTGCTGTCTCAAAACCATTTATGACATCTCATTTTCCTGTTGAAGTGGAATTGCTGACATATTATTAAGCTATGTCTCGAAAGATTAGCTAACTTGAAAATTAGATGCGATACGTTCATATTTTTTTGCTGAGCAGATGAGTCTTAACGAAGTGTACCGAAAAAAGAAAATATACTGATTGCAGTATATACTTCCATCATATACCTTCATGATTGGGTCATCCGTGCCTAGCTAACTTGTTTTGTGTTTTCATCATGTTACAGCCTTAGTTTGAGGACATGTCCTGTGAAATATTTGAATTTTGTAGACTTACGATCTTTAAATTAACATGGAAATGGAGATGATTATATGGCTTGAAAATAAAGAAAACTATGTTGACAAAGCATAGGCAGATGATCAGAAATGTAGTACTTAAGTCATATGTTGATGATCTCTTATCTCTAAGTACAATATTTGTTGAAAATTGCATCAAATTTAGTATGGTCTCTCCTGAAATTATTGTCAAATGTTGTCTTCGAAGTCAATGCTAATGACTCATTAAACACTTTCATATTTCATTTAAGCAGATCAGTTTATTGCTTGTGGCAAGTCAAGGGACACGGCCCACGAGCTGGCTTCGGTCATTTGGCTGGCTGTTATCGACAATCTGGAGGACAATCGCCAGACCTTTTTATTACTTAAACGCCTTGCACTGGAGGGAGAAGTAAGCAATTTATTTATTTATATGTCATTGTTATTATTCGACATCTCCATGCAGTTCAATTTGTGACAGGTCAAAATAAGTTCTCGTTCGTCAATAACTCATAGTTGTTCACCAACATGAACTTTTGAGATATCTGATATTAGTGTTATCTAATGCCTTGCAGTATTTAATATTTATAAGTCGTTCGAATCTTGCAAATGTGGTATTCTTTTTGCAGGAGTTTTTGCCTTATCCATACTTGAGATCGTACAAAGTCGAGTGGAAGATATTCGAAAGGCTGTTCACGGATTTTCGTGATTGCCTGCATCATTCGGATTACTACGATTTACTGGCAACCGCAAAACAGAAGTTTCAGCCGATACCAGCAACTTGGTTAGGCTACTAGGACTACAATCTCTCTCAAATAGATCTACCCAAAAATAAAATAAAAAAAAAGAAGAAGAAATTAGAAAAACATATCGCATTCTAAATAGTTATCGTGTAGATTAATGCAACATGACAATCGAATGAATGACCGGTGGTGATTTGGATTCAAACTCTGCGGGTGCATGCTTGTCATTTTTTTTTGTGAGTGCATGTGATTGTGTATGCAGACCATATTTAGCTCTTGAGCAACAAATGCTGAATGTATATAGAATTCAATATTTTTATGAGTAAATCTGGGTGAAAGCACTCTGACATTTGCTAATTTGTTAACCTATGATTTGAAGAACTTGGGCTTTTATTTCTGGGTTTTTATTTTAATCATAAATTTCTAGCTTATCACTGGGGCTGATTGTTTTTTCTGTAAAGTGGGGGTTGCTTCTCAAAACACACAGGAAAAAATTAGGCTTTGGGGGTGTAATAAGTAATTAAATGAACACCGTAAGATGAAAGGAGATAAAGTTGGTCATAATTTGTGTTTTCTATGTGGAAAAGGCTCAGGCTAACGTACGAAACTATATGGAGGAGAGTGAGAGCATGGTTTTGACTTTTGACAACCCAATCAAGATTTTGAAAATCTATTTTATTTATTTTTTATTATTTATGAAACAACCACATGTTAATCTTTAATTAAATAAATAAAGGGTCTGTGAATTAGAATGAGAGAGGATAAAACAATGGGATGGTTTGATCTAATGATGTTTTGATCTATGAATTTTAAATTTTCAAATCAAATTGTGATAATAAAAATAGGAGTTTCAAATGTAACCTAGAAACTCAATGTATATTAATCACTATCAAGCAGCTTTCAAATCAGGGGTGTGATTGAATATAGATTATTTTGAAGACAAAGTTGCTTGAATGAAGCTGCTCTTTCAAATACAAGTACGTATGTCCGACAATTTCACTCGGCTCGACAATTTCACTCGGCTCGTCATCTACAGGGCAGATCCATTTACTCATATACAGAGCAATGAACCTCCTGAATCGCAAGCACACAAATTAGAGTATATGCATTTATTTATATTTTTTTCTAGCAAATTGAGTATACAATATTCATACTGTACTCATAATGTAAAGAGATATATAAGCTAGGCCTAATGATAATGGCTACATAAAAACTGCTCCATCTTAGGGAACTGATGAGCTACCTTTTGCTCAGCCCACCTTTTACTTTGGCCAGGCAAAGGAAAACATCTAACGAGAGCCACGTGCCACAAGTAGTCTTCGCAGAACAAATTAGTCCAGTACTTTTGATCACACACGACAGTTGGGCCCACTCGGAAACCGGAACACGAACAAAGATTTCTACCAGAAGATGATCCGGGAGCTTTGCGATAGGGCATCAAGAGTTTGTTGCTCTCTTCTGCCATGCACTACAGTAAAACTATACACAATGAAGATTGAGTATATTAGAAGACAAAAAACAAAAATATATAGGAAAATATCGTTGCAATCACTGAACTCAGAAAGCATTTCAGACCACAACCAAGCTCAGGCTTACCTTGCAATCAGCCAGAAAAAAAACCGAGCGCAGGCTTACCTTGCATTGAAGTTCAGGCTTCTGATCTTGTAGCTTTTTGTAGATTCATCTACCAGCCAACAGTGACATAGCGAGGCAAAATGAATACAACAAAACTTAAGCCAACAACAAGCTCATCCGTGTTGCTTCGACGTTTTAGTGCTTTAGACAGGCACGACTCACAAATTTACGATATTTAATAAAAAGATAACTTCCGCCACACACTAGAACTGAATCATATGAAATCTCCACCAATCCCTATTCAGCATAATGCGAAAACAAAACTATTTCTTAATTCAACACAAGTTGCTCAAGATTCGGATCAATGCATAAAAAGGTAGGTACCTTTCATCAGCCAACCATATAAACAAATAATTCAAAATCTGACTGCCTGAATTCCGCCAATGACTCCGAAAACAAAGGCAAAACAATAAAACCATGCCAATTGAGATTCTTTAGTACAATATAACAATTATCATTCCTAAAAGTGCTAGCAAACAGATAATTTGCATAGCAATAGCAGATCAAATCATAAATTATCAAGACGCAAACAATCAAGACTACCGGGCCTGAAAAAGTGCCAACTGGAGCCATGAAAGGCTCGGAAAACATAGTCAGAAAGGTTACCAACTCCAATCTCGTCTGTGAAACTCTTTGCTGCCAACACATGCTGCCTCGACACCAAAGCACAGCCCGAAATTGACACCTGCTGCTCGTACTCACTGAAACTGTTTCCAAACAACACCATCCGGCTCAACGGGTCCAACCCCCAATTAGCTTGCAAGAGATTATCATACAACTCCACCTCGCAATGGGGCATGAAGAATAGGGTCGGCCGGACCACCGGCCGCCGGCCTTGTTCGTTGACCGACAGAACCTCGCAGCCAAGGGAAGTCAAAACCCTAGACTCGGTCAATGAGATTATCGGGTCGAACACCTGGATACCCCCGACCCAGTCGAAGCTCCTCTTCATCAGGATGGCGAGCGCGAGCTGCAGCCTCGGCGGCTCGAACGAATCGATGCTGCCAATTCCGTAGATCACCATCTCCATCTGCGGTTCCGAACCGAGGACCCGGAGGAACTTGACCAGCGTCTCGGGGCTCCGCATCTGGTTCAGGAAAGAGTTGCAGAAATCGGAGCCAACGAGCTTCTGGATGCAGATTTGCATTTTCTGCATCAGTCTCGATTCCCTATCAGGATCTGTCTCGATATCCGCCGGCGTCCATGCCTGCGTCTCTTTTTCGCGTTTAGGGGTCACGAATTTGTGCGAGAATGTGGTTGTGGTGTTCTTCTTCTTCCCACGGCGTGGTAGTACGACGGTCCAGTCCTCCGCGGGGTTTGATTTTACCGGGCCGTGAATTTCTGAAGCGGCGGCCATTGAATCAAGAACTAGGTTTTTTCACAAATCGGTAGGATTGAGAACAATAGCAATTGAATATTGGCTCGATTGTGCATGTGGGTGTTTGCTTTCCACTCACTTTCTATTTATTCTTCCTTCTTTTAGGGTGTGGTTGGTTCGGGGAAAGGAGGAAAGGGATTTTAATGGAAGGAAAGAGAAAGGGGAGAGGGAAAGTGAGGTAAAACAACTTTATATTGTTTGGAAGGATTTTGTTGGAAGGAAAGGAAAGGAAAATAGTAAATTTTAGTTTGGTAAGAAAATGAAATGAGAGGGAAAATAATGTTAAAATGATAAATATATTCTTAATGAAATAAGAAAATAATAAAAAATAATTAAAAGTAAAGACTAAATGGTATTGTCATCTCATCTTAAAATATTCCCCTTCAAATCCCTTCAATTTTGGAGGGGAGAGAAAGTGAGTGAGGGAGGGAAATTTACTTAAAATTTTTCTCTCCCTCCCCTCCTAATTTTTCAACCAAACAAGAGAAAAATAAAATTTTCCATCCCTTCCCCTCTCCTCCCTCCAAATTCCTCAAACCAAACACTATAAATTTTGGGAGATTATTTACAATTATTTATATTATTTTTATTAACAAAGATTTTATTATATTATTAAATTAAATCAATTTTAATCAAGTATATTTTCCATCCTACATTTATTCATAATCTAAAATATATCTCAAATTCTCAATTTTTTTTTTCTTAAAAACTCCACCTATATATTTTAATTTTTTCTGGGTG
>BKCP01010626.1:1417357-1437621 GCA_008636005.1 Striga asiatica | reverse complement strand
AAAAAAAAAAAAAAAATATTAATCCCGACAATGGTGGTATTTTTCGCGGGTTTGTATAGTCACATTTTGTACTCTGACACTGCTCTGTGCTAAAGATGGGATCCTTTCTTTCCCCGATGCCATGTTTCCTGTTTCTTAACTTTCTTTGCTTATTTGTACTTTTTTTTAAAAAAAAAAATATTTTAAAAAAATATTCTTTCAAATTTCAATCAGTCAGTCGAGTAATAATGCCACACACAGCTGAGTGGTACCCATCACCTCTGCAGCTCCCAATGGCCGAACATCATGTGATGTGAGCGCATTTCCCCTTCATTTTACAATTATCATTTTTGTTATGGTTGAATAATCTTCACTCGCCATTGCATTACATCGGAGCTTGGTTATGGGAATTTGAAAATTGATTCGTTCGGCCCAGCGTTGGGCAAAATCAGGCATTTATTGCGTTTTCTCGATTCCCAATAACCTTCGTCCCTCCTTGTGACCTGTGGTTGTCCTAAATCAAAGCCCAAGTTTTTCTTAGTTTGCTCTCTCTCTCCATCACTCTTATTCTCTCTCCTAGGGTTTTCTTGGCCGGTCCCTCTTTTGGCATGCGACGACCTCCGGCGCCGGTGGATTACCATTTTAATGTAAGTCATTTTCTTGGTCACTTTCTGTTTTTTCAGGGTTAAGGGAGAATTAAATAAGATTGATCTATTTTTTTTTTCCAAAAAAAAAGAAGTAAAAAAGTTTTTTTCTTGGTTTCTCCGAAGATGGGTTGGATGGAGGTTCGCTGGATCAAGCTGTTTGATGTGTACAAAGGAAATGGAGAGAAATGCAGTTTGTTTAGTGGGTTGTAGTTTTTCACAACTCATAGCTCAATTTGTTGTCAAATTTTCCTTTCCCCATCACTATTTCTTCTAATTAATTTCGCAAGGAGGGGAAAGGGCCCAGCTTGATAATTTTTTTATTTCCCTCATGTGTAGCTAATTTCTTGTGTCAATTTGTTCTTTCTTATTTTTTTCTTTTCTGATAGATTAGTTGTACAAGGAGAAAGAAAAGGGACCATCTTGATCTTGATATATTTTGTTTTATTTTTCTCCCCCCTCTTGTGATGGCTACTTGCAGTCCAAATCTACTATTATACTTCTGCTTGTCATCAGTTTGTATATTCCTGAGAATGTAAAGCATGCTACTTTAAGAAAGGGATAATTACTTCAATGGAAGTTAAAACATTATGGTGTTTGTGTTATAACTGCTTCTCATTTTTGAGTATCCTTTAAAGAGTGATGATGGTAAGTATTTTATTGTCTAATCTGTTCATAGTTTAGGTGAAAAGAACTCGTGAAAACCCGAATGGACTTTTTTAAGCTGAAGAAATTCAGAAATTCCCAGAAGCCCAATGCAAAGGATGTGGGGCAGGATCAGCCAGAGGAGCCCAAGAACACAAGCACCGATTTGTTACCAAGGGGCAAATCGGTAAATTTGGACCCAGCCGATAATGCTGGGACAGAAGAAGATGATGACGACGATTTTATCTTGAATGAGGTGAAGAGAAGGCTCAAGGAGTTGAGAAGGAACAGCTTTATGGTGTTGATACCAGAGGAGTCTTCCCCGCCAGCTGGCGAAGAGGAAGAGGATGAGGAAGAGGGAGAGACGAGTTCAAGCACTGAGTGGAGGGATGTTGAGGCTGAGGGCCGCCAGTTCTGGTCCGGTTTTGATGCTGTGTATGATGTATACTGTGATCGCATGCTGACTTTTGACCGATTGAGCACCCAGCAACTTCTAGAAGTTGGTAATTTGTTGATATGCATGCAGCTTTTAGAATTTTGGGGGCTAATTTTATCGGCATAAAGTTAATTTGGGTTGCATATTTCGAAGATTAACCCTTCGAGTTAAGCAAAAAATTAAATATTTTACTAAAAGAAATGAAATAGCAGTAGTTGCTCCGTATCTTAATGAGAATGAGATGGTAAAATGATGGGTCTTCGTAGATATATGTACATGTTACCCTTTAGAAACTGAAAGGTAAACTTAGAATGGTTATTTTTGTAATAAAAAACATAATGAAAATATAAAATTTATTATATTTTCTAATTATATAGCACATAACATTGCGATTTTGTGTTTTCGGAGAGCTGTTATCTAAAGTTTTCTTGTGTTGAGGGGCCATTTTGGGAGTTAAAACTTAAAAGCAAAGCAATAATGACAGCATCTGAGTGATCTGAAAAATCTTGATAATATGAAAAAAAGTAGAAATTTGGTGTCCTTTTGTGATGATTGTATGGATTGTGGCCTTGTGGGCCTGTACAGGCTGTCACGTTCCTTCGACTCCATCACCCAGACCTGTGTCTAAAAAGCTGGGATCTCCCTTTGGTTGCCTCTCCTTGAGAAAGTTCGAGGGGCCGGAAGAGGAAATCGAGCACTTGCAGCAACCAATGAACGACCCGTATCAAGATCTTGAGACTTCGTACGTAGGCCAAGTGTGCTTGACTTGGGAGGCACTACACTGCCAGTACACGCAGTTGAGTCAGAAAATTGCTTCCCAGCCCGAAAGCCCCACTGCCTCTTATAACCATAGTGCCCAGCAGTTTCAGCAGTTTCAGGTCCTACTGCAGAGATTTATTGAGAATGAGCCCTTTGAAACGGGCTCTAGGCCCGAAATCTATGCTCGGACGAGAAAGTCATTGATAAAACTGCTCCAGGTTCCCAAGATTCAAGGTAAAGGTGCTGATATAAAATCCCAATGGTTATTATTGTTCAATTTTTGTGGAGAAGTTTTTTGAGTTCAACATGTCTCTTAAATGTTAATCGCAAGTAATGTTCTGCCGGGCTTCTATAACCTGAGATGGCTAATCCTATACGCATTCAAAGGTTTCCCATGGAAAATGTACAGAAAAATATATAATTGTGTCTGTGCTTTGTCTGGTTTGGAGTGAGATGTTCTTTTATACTTGAAGATAAAATAGTACATTGCTAGCATGAGATCACATCCTTATGCCCAAAAGCAAAATTAGATAATCAGAGAAAAATTCCAATACTTTATATGAAAATATTTTGATTTTTCACATTATACACCCCAATCTTCACTCTCCGGGTTACGCTTATAAAAAAAATTGTTGCCGAAGAGTTGTTCAAGTAGATTAGAAGAATTTGCTTAATTTCTGATGTCCTTGTCCATTGACATACCTGTTTGGTTTGTTACTGAATATTCTAAAATCATTGGGTTGAACCATTTTATTCGTTAGTCATGCATGCCATTTTTTGATTATCTTTTTAAGACTCGATTTTGTGTTTTACAGCTTCTGAGGAAAAAAGAAGAGGAGGAGAAGAGGCTTCGGATTTCGTGGTTCTTACCACGGACTTGATCAGAGTAATCGAGAGCTCCATCTTGAGTTTCCACCAATTCATCAAAACGGACAAGAAAAAGTCGGGTGTGCGGAATGTGTTTGGAAGTCAGAATCAGATGTTTATACCTGCTCAACATGTTCAATCTTCTCTTGAAAAGGTGACACTAAACTCTTGACTTGCTTTACCCGTTCCTTTCAACTATCGGTTTAAGCAGCTTCTTTAGACTTTACTTGCATAAAACAATTCGGCAGCATCAACTCGAGTTGGTCTTGGCTTTTAACTTCTTGGAATATTTTTTTGTTCAATTGTATTTCTCTTGGAGCACACTCTTGTAAAGCGGTTTCATGTCGAACCAAGCTCTTATTTCGTTTTCTTAATTAACCAAAAAAAAAAGCTAAAAACCCCTGAAGAACTCAACTCTAGGAAAAACTAAAGAAACTAAAATAAGAACCCTAAAAAAGTTGGATTATTGAGTCCTGCTGAAAGGGATGAAACTGAAAAGAGAAAAGAATATGATATTAAGCACTACTTTGCTACTTGCTTTTAATTAATCAAATGTTGAAACTACAGAAAGAGGTGAAACTGAAAGAACTTTGGAAGAAGAGCAAGAGCTATAAAAAGAAATCGTGGCCAACTACAGCCGAGGATGTGGAGATGTTGCTTGCGCTAGTCGACATCAAATTGCTGTCGAGGGTTTTGAGAATGTCGAGGATTAGCAAAGAACAGCTGTTATGGTGTGAGGAGAAGATGAAAAAGCTGTGTTTAAACAATGGCAAGTTGCTGAGAGACCCATCCCCGATCCTTTTCCCTTGATAGCAGTTTTGGAAAATGGTACTGACTTTGATTTGTACTCTGCAAGAATTGGATCCTTTTCTGGATATCTGATGACTAATTTGTGTGCATTCACCAGTGGAGTGCACATCTTGTTTAGTTCTTTTTTTTTTCTTTTTTCTTTATCTTTCTGAATGCCAGATGTAGTTTGAACTTCAGGCTGGAACAGTAGAATTTTATTTTGCTAAATTTTTAATTTGCTATGTGTGTGTATGCATGCATGCATGATGTAATCCTATTGTTATCCAAGTTGAGAAAATTGGCTAATGGAAGTAGTGAAAGGCAAATTAGTCACCTGTGCTTTATTTGGAGGCAGTTTTGTGCTATCATCTTTTGTTCACTGCAAAATCCTACATAATTAATCAGATTGTGATGCTTGTGAGGAATGATTTAAGGACCAATTCGCAAATTATATGTCCAGAAAATTCTTAGAGATTAGCAGCAGCCAGCAGGAACCTAAAGGGAAAGGTTACTCTGTAGAATTTAGCTTCATGGAGTAAAAACTTGCTTTCTACAAACAAAGTAAACGAGCCATTAAGCAATGTCTGGCATTTAGGTGTGGCCTCACCTCATATTCGGACAAAAAATCCGGTTGGCTTAACATTTAAAATTGGCACCAACACTACTTCATCAGTACAAATGTCCCTCTACCAGTTTGTGCAGTCCCAAAAAAAAAAGAAAAAAAAAAAAGAAAAAAAAAATGCGGGACCCACCAAGCCCCAAAATTTGATCTCAATTTCTGTTGCTTCTGCGCGGGCCCGACCAAGGCCCAGAGGCCGGAGCAAGTAAAAGATTTTACCGGGACCTGTCTTAGCCCTCAAGAAAGCTTCGAAGCAGGTCGTTTTTCGGCAAGCAATATGTCCTTCCAAGCTTCGTAAAACATCCATGTGATGCCGGATGAAGGCATGACCTTGAGGCAACTAGCGGCCCAGCCCCTGTAAAGGCCCGTCGGGCCCTCCTTTCTGAATACTTCTGAGAGAGCTGCCGCCATGTGGGGCGGGCACTTCCCTTGGAGAGCCCCCACCATCAGCCTTTTCCTAGCTACCTCAAGAGGGTAACTGATTGTGCTAGCTGTCAACCCTTAAAAAAAATAAAAATTAAAATCAGAACCCTAATATTGGCAAAATGGAATAAAAAAAAAGTTGATTTTTTGCTCCGTTGACGAAAGCTTTGCCTTTTGTTTCTTTTAAAATTGACCCCAGCTGAATTTCTGGCATACTAGCAGAATAGAAAGCAGGGATAGGTAAAAAGTGAAATAAAAATAACAGCTGAAACCATGACTTTTACCGGAAAGGGCACCAATCAAGAGCATCTCTACACGACTTAAAGATTCCTTTTTCTTGGCCGTGCAGTATGATTTCTTCATTGTTTCGTACATGAAGTAGTAACATGTGCTGTATGGAAGCATGCCAATTAGAGTTGGGGAGATCCCGGAATAGAAGGCGCCAATACCACCATCCTTGCACATGTTGCGTATTGCGATGCTTAGATTCGGATATATGTCGGGACTGACTGTCAATCTGTCCTGTGTAAGATAAAGAACCAATAGCAATTTGATTAACTAAATGGGAAAAACAATGAGAGACAAAGAAAGAAAACATCAAAACCAACCTAGCTTAGCTAGCTTATAGCTTTTAAGTGAATTTTGAGCTTATAGCTGATAGGTTACGACTTATATGGTTGAAAAGCTATAGCTTATATTATGATAAAAGTGTTTGGTAAAATTAAGCTAGCTGAAATATAAATTTCAATTGGCTTATTTGAAAAGCTACCCAAGGAAGCTTATGAGATAAGCTGGAGCTTTTCAAAAAAGCTCGTCCTAGAAGCTTATAAGCTAATCAAATAAGTTATAAGCTAGCTTATATGGTTACCAAACACAGCCCAAATCTACCTCTTACTTTTTCCCCTTAAGAGGCAAAAAACCCATGAACATACCTTTAAAACTTCGAGAGGATGACAGGCGAGAGTGCTGACAATTCCAGCAGCCGCACCAGCCACGGCAACTGGAGACAACCAGGACAGGGAAAAACTTAGACTGAGATTTCCAATGTTAAGTCTCGGGTTTTCAGTTGATTTCCATTTCTCTTGGGCTGAAGTCATTGCTCGCTTCACATATTCAAATGTTCCGAGCTCAATCGCCTGTGTGGGAACTATCCTCAGCATGTTTATTGCATTACCAGCCCAGAGTCCTTGCCAACCTTGTTGTTCGATGATCTGAACGAAACTTCCATATATGTTTTTAGACCCGACACCAACCACCATTCTTGTCCTGCAAGTTTAAAATGATTATAAAAGACCACCGAAAGAAGACTGTTTGTCAAATGTCCATCACTTGATATGCATCGTAAACCATAATAGGATTCTTTGGCCAACCAAGTACAAAGTAGTTTTACACTTTTAGTTCAATAATACTATCCTGTATACGTAATAAAGTTACAATATTAATATTACCGAGAGTTTGTCCATTGCAAATGGAGCTGGAAGAGTCATTGTTAACAATTCTCCTGGCAAAGTGCTAATAATGGACTAGATCAAAATGACTCAATTAAATTCTAGTGCTTCTTCTATTAGTGAAGTTTCTAGAAAAAAATATATATATATATCAAACGGTGCAATGCACCTTGGGTCGCTACAGAAACAACCTCCTTGTATAATTACAAGGGTAAGGTCTGCGTACAACTGACCCCCCAGACCCCAACCTGTTGGAAATATACTGGGTATGTTGTTGTTGTTGTAGTATTAATATTACTGAGAGCATCTTATACATGTAATACTATCCTGTATACGTAATATCTGGTTCACAACAAGAGACAAAGTATGGATTTTATTTATTTTTATTTATTTATTTTTTAAATCTTGAATATAATGTGTGATACAATGTATGCTAATCGAGTACCAGAATTATGTGATGGATATCTCCAATTCTTTTTTTTTTTTTAAAAAAAGGGAAACGAGATGAAGAGAGAAAGAAAATGAATGATAAAAAAGAAAAAAAGAAAAGGCAACCAATTTTATAGGTTTATGCAAAACAATCGAAAGCAACCCACCTGATAGTTTCAAGAGGGGCAAGAATGGCTTTGGTCATAGCCCCGGCCAAAGCCCCACTAAGGAACTCACCAACTTCTCTAGTCCTCATCAAATCCTGAAGCATGGTAAAATGAATTTAATTTTCTTAATTGACCCAAATGTTCAAGCCAGAGCTGTCACTACCAATGGCGATAAAAACAAACATTTTTATTCCACTCCATAAAATTTTTAGAGATCCATAATCCATTGAAATCGACCCAGCAAAATAAAGTATACGACCGAAGCAAATAAATAATAATATCAATTATTGGTTTACAGTACATGTCTGTGAGCTCAATTGAAACAGTAGAAGTTCCACAACATATACTGCTAAGAAGTAGTGAAAACTAAAATGCTAACTAAATATCTAATTTTAAGGAACAGAGGTTATCTGAACCGGATAATTGAACCAAGAAAAGTATACGACTGAAGCAGATGAACAATAACATCAATTATTCAGCTACCGTACATGTATGAGTACAATTCAAACAGTGAAGGTTCCACAACATATAGCTCTATGTGTAGTGAAAAACTAAAATGCTATAAACNAAAAAAAAAAAAAAAAAAACTTTAATTTCAAAGCACGGAGGTTATCTGAACCGGATAATCGAACACGATAATCAAATTAAAATGCACAGCAATATAAATTCGGGACCTGAATTGCTCGTCCGACATCGGGAACACGAACGACCAGATCGAAAGGAGAGGACTTCCCATTGGAAAGAGGATTATTCAGCTGAAGCTGGAGTCGCAGCTCCTCTTTGGGCGCCATAAGCGCTCCACAAATATCTCCCATTACACAAAATGTGTTCTTTTTCTGCGATTCAGATTCGATCGCCATTACAGATTGAAAACAGTGAAAGAAAACGGCAAAAGGACACGAATTCGAATGCAAAATGAAGTGTTATAATCCAGAAAAGAAGGAGACGGTGAACAGAGATAAGGTGCGGAAAAGAGACGTGCCTGGTGGTGGGGCTGCGGCTCGGCCGGAGTCTTTTGGACCATCTGCGAGTTAATGTGAGGCGTCCGGAGAACCAGCCACGGCACCGTTACCACCAAGAAAGAGAGAATGGGAGATATT
The DNA here is from genome assembly GCA_008636005.1 of Striga asiatica. Taxonomy (NCBI): domain Eukaryota; kingdom Viridiplantae; phylum Streptophyta; class Magnoliopsida; order Lamiales; family Orobanchaceae; genus Striga; species Striga asiatica. The sequence goes on along the minus strand of BKCP01010626.1, from coordinate 1,429,316 downwards.
TATGTGGGTTCTTGTTGTTTTGCTGCAACTAGAAGTGGGGAAAAAGTTGCCTAGAAAAGGGATAGACGAGGTCAAGGGGTACTCGTAGGACTTCAATTCACTAGGGTTTTCTCTTTTGCACTTTTAATTTTTTTTATTTATTTTTTTGGGCAAATAATTATTTCAGTATTTAATACAGAAAAAAAATTGTTGTAAATGACAAGATGGAATACAAAAATTATTTTACGCCAAAATTATAAACCGTCTGAAAATTAAAAAAAAAATGTTGGAAAACTTAGAAAAATTATAAAAAACCTAAAAAATACTTCAGACAATCGCTAAAAATATCTCTACCTACTTCCTACTTCGTATGTCATAATCCATCCTTATATTGGATTATGTCTGTCACAGTGAAGCCCCAATGCTTATATGGCGGTGGAGGGTTGCTCTTGATGTGTCAAAATTGACATGAGCTGCAACGGGTTTCCCCTATTATCGTCTTCTTGAAAATTCAAATTTCCCGAGTAATTTAATTTTGGCATGAGTTGCAGTGGCACCTACATAGTGTCGCCGGCAAATGACCTCATCTAGAATTCCTTTGGCGGGGTTATCGTTGCATGTGCTATATTTACGCTTGTCATTGGAAGCATCCAATACGTGATGGGTGTCTCTAATCATGTTTTCCGGAGATAACACACTGTCAATGTTGTTTTGGGTCTTAAGTTGCTTGTTTGACGACGAGCTAGTGCCTTTGCCTTGTGAATTGTCTTCTCTAAGTAATCATCTGAATGTTGATATGGCAGTGGAGTGTTGTCCTTGATGTGTCAAAATTGACATGAACTGCAACGGATCTGCCCTATTGTCGTCATCTTGAATATTCAAGTTTCCCGTGTAATTCAATCTTGGCATGAGTTGCAACAGCACCTATACAGTGTCGTCGGCAAATGACCACGGTTGGTGAGGTTACTGTTGCGTAAGTATTATTTTCGCTTGTCATCCGAATCATCCTTTATGTGATCGGTGTTTAATCATGTTCTCTGGAGATAACATGTCGTCAATGTTGTTTTGGGACTTAAGTTGCTTGTTTGTCAGCAAGCTAATACTTTTGCCTTCTGGATTATATTATCTAAAACAAGTCATTTATGCATTGTTCTCTAAAACAAATCATCTTTACATCTCTTCTATAAATAAAAATGCTCTTTGACTATTGACGCTTGTCAAGGTCTCTAAAAGTTGAGCCATCTATACATGTGCAACGGTGGTGGTGGAGGTGACTGTTGGTAGTGGAACTTTGACATATTATAGAATCTCCTAGTAAGTAAGATGGTGAGTAGATAAGCCATGAAAACAGTAAGGTCGAAGTAATTTTTGAAAGGGTTTCAACGATTTTTCAAAATTTATAGCGTCCCATTCAACGTTTTCTCAAGTTTTATGACGGTTTTCAAGTTTGCCCCCTTTTTTATCTCATATCTTATTTCCTTCTGAAATATCTTTCAAAGCAAAAAGAAGTTTAAACAAATAAAACTTTTCGATGATTTATATAATCTTAGTGGCCGAAAGGTGTGATACGTAGATTTTATATTTTACCGATTTACAACAAAAGAACTTTGAATTGCAAAGTTAAAAAAACGCGTATAATATAAGTTGAAAATGATTTATGCCCCACTTTTTTTATTATGATTGCCTTTATTTTTTACAATCAAGCTTCAAATAACTATTATTAATAGAATAAATTTATAATAAATTCTCTAATTAAGATTACACATACGACTGAGTTAGTTAAAATAAAATAAACATTAAACGCAAAATTACAATATGCATTGAGACTACAGAATAAAATTATAAAAAAAACAAACACAAATGTAAAATGCAAACTAAAACTATATTTAGAAAAAAAGTCTCACCTCTTTCAATAAACATCCGTCATTACAAGTCATTATCATGTACCGTGAACCTTTGACATCACTTGGCAAAACATGAGAAATCATCAAAACTACCACAGTACCACACAATTCAATCACCCAATTCAATGATTAAATCAGAGCTCAATCCAAAAGCTCTTAAATCTAAAACTCAAACAACAAGATGAATTATATTTTTCTAATCATGTTATACTTATTATATTTTTCTCATTATTTATTTCTACTTGTACATACTATTTTCAATCTAAATGCAATATATTTTTACTTGTTCTATGATAAGAGATATAGTTAATTGATTTTTTTTTTTTTGTGTTTAATATTTATCTTAACCAAATGACTACCATTGAAATATTTATTGGAAAATGATATGCACCAAGATCCCGATTCATGGTGATATTTATTTTGCTCATCAATTCATTTACCTTCACGAAGTTAACTAATTTTATTAGTTGGTTTATCAATTATCATAAAAATTTTTGCTGGTTGGTTTCATTGTCATAAAATGACATCAAAATTGGCTAGTTCATAATAATTTCAAAGTATTGAAGTTAATATTATTTTTCAATTTAAATAATGATAATTGATTAATTAGCCTTTTTTTTGTTATAATTTAGTCTTTAAAATTTCAGGAGAAATTATTGAATTGCTGTAATTTTGAGTAAAATATAATATAACAACTTTAAAATACTAAAGATTAATAATGAAAAAAAATTAAATATACGAAAAGAAACAAAAACTAATTGCGAGGGAAATGAAAAAAATAAAAATTTGGCCCAAAAGTTCGTTTCCCGTATCCCCGACACGAAGCGCAGCAGTGCTTTGCGTTGATCGCTCCATTTTCCCATCACTCGCGACCTCCCCCAAACCCTAATCGTTCAGCCGGCCATGGCGAAGAATGACGTCACCAGAAAAGAGCTACTCGAGCGATGGGGCGTCATCGAGCAGGAAGACGACGGAGACGACGCCGTTTCGAATTCCCACCCCGTCAAGCGCCGCCGCCTCCGCCAGCTGAAAGAGCGGTGGTTTTCGGACGCCTTCAGCTTCCTGACATATCTACCGAAAGAAACCCACGCTTGGTGCGGCTATTGGGACCTTATGGGACCTCTATTGGAGACATTCTACAACTATTTCAAGGACGAAGGCCGCGATTCTCCTCTCAAGCTATTGTGGAGTAGAATTTCAGAGGAGATGAGGAGCTGCTCGCTGTGCATTCACCAGCACCACCAGGCGCAGGAGATGTACGCGACGGAGTACGAGCAGAGCTGTATTAGTCCTCTGCTGGATGTGCTGCGCGTGCTCGATGAAGAACGCATAAGCCTGCACCTCGTGGATCTTAATGCTAAGATAGCGAGAGGGGAGTACGATACAGATCGTGATTATGGAGAAGTTGTTAGTGTTATGTTTGAGGTATATATTCCCACACTTAACTTTGGGTTTGCCTTTTTTTCGTATAGGGGTAATTTGGTTCATATGACCGTCCCTGTTAGAGTTGGTCTGACTAATGTGAATGCTGCTATATATTCTGATGTGGCAGCTCCTGAGGATTACTTCTTTAATGGAAAATATTATCGATAACATGTTTATGTTGCAAGCAAGAGGGTGGTTTTTTTATTACTTGAGAGATATTGTATTGTAACAACAAACTACACCTAAAACAGACAGAAATCAACTTTGGCAAAGTAAAGTTGCATAAATTCCGTAAGAAGCTGCTGAACTTCAGATGGAAATTGCACTGCATTGTACTGAGGAAAGGCCAACGGAATTTCACTAGATATGAAAATCTTTATATATGACAAAACAAACATATCTAAATTCATCTGGACGCCTTCGAGAGAGAAAAAAATTATGATGAAGGTTGCCTGGTCTTACGATCATACATAAACTAGTCAATACCAGCTTGGTAGATCATAATTAGATTGTGACTAGCTGATGTGAGTATTGTATAGAAATGTTCCCCTAAGTGCGGGGTTCTTAGCTCTAATGATAAGCTCGGGACATTCAATATAAGTCTATTGCTTCCTTTTGATTTTTGTAAATAGCAAGCATTTGTCTTATGTTATAATTCCTGGTACTATGGTGAACAAGTTAAAATGTGGCTGTAAGTATATGTTTTAAGAGTGGCGCCGATGGCCAGTGTCCCATATGAAGTTTATCAGCGCTATCATCTGTTGCAATCTCATTTTTTTTTTTTTTTAAATTATTGTTATTATCTTTTTTGTGCGTGTGATTCACCTGCGGTTTGCGTATAGATATAGACTAAGCTCCGGAGGTCTATCAATTCAAGTATCTGAATCAATGTCTAAATAAAGCTGCTGCATGATATGAGGGATCAATATAATTCTGTGGAGAAGACTGAGAAGTTATATTTTTCTCCAAACTTGAGCATTTCACGCACAAGTATCTCTATATTTAAGCCATAAAACATGGAAAATTCCTGACATTACTCTTGCTGAGTAGATTGGGTTTCACAACTTTCCTCATTGTATATATGGCCTCATATACTGATTTTATTTATTTTTTAATTCAACAAAGGTATTGACGTTTCCCATCCTGTTGGATGACCTCTCCTTGGCCACGGAGTTTCAAATTTTTATTGAAGCAGTTGATAATTCTCATGAATTGACATTAGATGGACATCAACAATACCCGGTATGACCTAGAAAATATCATCTTCCCTGGCTCTGTAGATTCTTCTCTTTGATATTGGCACTCTGTTTTTATAATCCAATCCTTCTTAATGTCTTCTCTTCATTTCCTATTGTTCAATAGGGAGTTTATGCGCTGCTGTTTCTCAAAAGCCGAAGAGTTCGATCTATTGGTCTTCGCTTGGCTGGACACATCGGTAAATTGAGGTACCAATACCATGCATCCTTGCGTTTGCAGTTTGATATAGCCCTTGGTTTAATGACAGAGTTTTGCACGTTATATTTCTACCATGCCTCTGTAGTTAGTTGTTATTTGTGTTGTGCATATGATATTAAGAGTGGATGTCGTATATTGTGTTATCAAGTTCCTATAAGTTAATGCTAACTATCTTCTTTTGTATATTTTTGAGATATCATTCAAAGTGAAGAAAAAGTAACAGCTTCAGTACGGTATGGTGATGAATTCGATATAAATTTGTATGTTAAATTTCTGCATGCCTTAAGTCTGAGTATTCCTAGCACTGCTTGAACAACATTTCGTGTTTTCTCCAAAGGCTGTAATGTGAGAAGTGTATGCTGTCTCATAAAAGCTGTCCGACATGTTATCTGTAAGCAAGTATTTTGTGACATTTTAGCTGTATCGATACAGTCTATGACTTCAAATTGATACATGTTAAATATTGGTTAAATCTTGGATGTTGCCGGTCCATGTTTTAAAGGTCATGAAAAAAATCACGGTACTCAACCTAAAGTCAGAACAAAAGGCCTTGAAAACTTTGTTACTTCTTCTTTTTTCATGCAGGAGATCGTCAGATTTGGAACCGTTGCAGCATTTACTCAAGAAATGCATTTGCATATTGGAAACAGAGGGCGTGCAGGTAGCTGCTGAGACATCAAGGCCGAGGGTACAACTGGATCGAATAACTGTATGGCTTGGAATGAAAGCACTGTAGGAAGCAGCTAGTTACATTTCTCAATAAGTGTGTACCCACCCTATTTTCATTGTTAACGACATTTTCCATTTCTCATTTGAAGGGTTGGGTTCTTAGAGCCTCCGGCATTTGAAGAAGGGATTTTAGATCGGTATCCCATTTTCCTCAGTATTGTGCTCAACCATATTAGTGATGATTCACTCGAGTTTTCTCATGCGGTTAACTGCCTGAGACTACTGTTTGAGAAGCTTGGTACATGATGATTGTCTTGCATTGGTAGCTTTATGTACATAAACTTTTGGCGGAATTTTTCTCATGCCTTTATCGAACAGGATGTAAACTATGGTTGAGGGCTACATTGTCTCCTAGTGTTATGAGAAATACACTTCTGGGGCAGTGTTTTCATACTCGAAATGAAAAAAGCCATAAAGAAATTTTTGATCTTTTCCAGCCTTTTCTGCAGGCACGTCTTTATTTTGCTTGAAGTCTTTCACCAAGCTCTTCCGATCTTACCGTTTTCTTTATTTTGCAGAGGTGTAGGTATTGTCATATTCTTCACAATTTTTTCTTTTGTTCAATCCTTACAGTCTCTTGAAGCTCTTCAAGATGGAGAACACGAAAAACAAAGAAGGCATTTCTTATACTTTCTCCTGCATCAAGTGCCTGTGAGCAGTAATTTTAGCACCCTGATGAGGAAAAAGGCTTGTCAGGTCACTCTTCTGTACTCTATCATAGTGCATGTTGTTTTGGCTCTGCAATATTCATCTCTGTTTTTCTCCTTTGTTTATACAGATCGCCCTTCTTATTGTTCTCCGAGGTTACATGATGGATCCACCTTGCCCACCTTCTGAATGTGCACATATGTGGTATACATCTTTTGGGAACATGTATTCAAGCTATTTTATAGATGTGTGGACAAGTTGTTAGCAACCAGTTTAACTCTCATGTGTTGCACAGTATTTTTGCCAAATGATACTATTAAGTTATTTTTGTAGTACTAAACATTTAAACTCTATCAATCACAAGTAATTGTAAAAGAATTCTGAGGATCAAGATTGCTCTAATACTATAGGTTACTAAACTATACACAATAGTTATAGGAATTCAAGCTATACACAATACATATATATTAAGGTGTTTTAAAAAGTTATTAAACTAACTTGATAAGTTGTGTCAAAACATATAGCAACTAAATGAAGGCAATATCTTATGGATTTTTTAGTACTGTTTATGTTATTTCAAAATATTTAATAACCATTAGGAAATTTTAATTGTCGTGTAACTATTTTGAGATAACATATCTCACTTTTCTTTTGTATAGTACTAAGGTTTTGGAAAAACTTTTTAAATATATCGGATGTTAAAAATAAATATAATATATTTAAAGAAATATAAGGAGTTGCTTGGAAAACAAAGATTGATTTAATATTTTAAAAAAATGTAATTAGTGTTAGATATTAATGATTTTAGAAAATTAATGAGTAATATACTTTTATTAGGTTGCTTATGTGTCGTCTGAAGCATGAGGATTAGAAGCATGAAACGTGTATGCCAAAGTATGCAAAGCTCACACATAGGCTGTGTATATTCTCAATCAGCACGTAGGCCGTAACAGTTGATTACAAGTGATTGGATTTTGAATACTATTTGTGCTAATGATAAAAGGTTGAATGGGTTCTCTGTTTTTGTTTGCTGTTACCTCTATAGGGGCCCATCTTTGGTGTCTTCGTTGAAGGATTCATCACTGCACACTTCTCTTCGTCAACCTGCAATAGATCTTATTCAAACTATTATAGTTTCTGATGCTTGTGCGTTCATCTCTGTCATTTTGAACGGTCAGTTGCATCCAAGTGATAAACCTGTCAGACCCACTAATTGTGATGTGGATGACGACGAAGAGTTTCTGTCTGGGTTTCAAATTGAAAAGAAGGATGATAGTTGTTGGAACGAGTTCATGCTGCAGCATAAAATAATCTCACAAGTAGATGGGAGCTGGATGTGCGTACCCATGTTATGGTTTGATGTGTTGGTGGATACTGATCCATTGGTTCTTCCAGTATCCTTCTCCAAAGCCACTTTTTGGGCTTTATCTAGGTTTTCCCTGATTGAACCTGAAAATAGCTCAGAAATGACTCTTCCTGTTAGAAATTGGTTGGCAACCTGTGCTTCAGAAGTTTCTTATCTTTTCGGGTGGAAAGTTCCCTCTGGTTCCGATGATGGTGGAGATGGAACAGAGTCGAGGAACTCTATTAGAATTTCAACTATGTGCCTGCCTTTAGTTAGAACATTTAAGAGGTTAGTGTCTTGTATTAGCTCCTTTATGGTTTTTCATGTGATATGAACATCGTAATTTGGTTTTTTTATATTTTTTGTCCTGGGATGATTGAGTTAAAGAGCGGAACCATCTGGATAAATAACGCAGGTTAACTGCTCATTACATTATTAGAATGGAGCAAGGAGAGCTTAGGAAGCAGTGGATTTGGGAACCGATGATGAGCAACAGTTTGATTCTCTTTCTTGTGGATCCTAATGATGTAACTATTATTTATCATTTTATGTGCTTTGTGTTCAACACAAGAATATTATTTTCCTTGGTCACTGTGGCCCAATTTTATCTGATTGTTGCAGAATACCAGGCAAGTGGGTAAAATAATCCTTGAACAAATTTCAAAGCGGCGTGGCCTTACTTCTGGTCTGCAATTCCTTTGCTCAATTCCATCTTCGTTGTTTGCTGTTCTTCTAGGATTGACACACGCCTTGAAATTGGTAAGTAGCAGAAGTGGGACTGGTAATTCTTTTAGCGTTGAGATTAACTTTAGTTAAGGTTAGCAACGAAATATCTTCAATTAAGGGGACTTGACATCAATTACTTGCATGTTCATATCTATCTTGTCTGTATGGATTTTCCTGGATGCTGGAGCACTTCTTCACTTTTATAATAGAGAATAGTAAGCTTCTAAAACTGATCGCGGCAGTTCGTCCTTTGTTGTTTTTGAAGTTTCTCCTTTCAATGATACATTGTTAGATATTTCTCAAGTAATGGTTGAATGGCCACTTGGTTGTCAACTTAATGTTATAAACCAGTTAGAACGTAATTATTTTTTTGCTTACTGATGTTGTTTTCTCTTCCATATTCCAGGTTCAGTTGGATTCTGTGCTGTCAAACTTTCAGACTTTACATCATCTCTTCTTCATCCTGTGCAAATTGCTCAAAGAAGGGAATTCATCTTCTCAGACAATGCAAAAATCATCAGGTGTTACTGAGGCTTCGAGAATCTCTGAGCAAGGGGGATTTCTAGTGCAACCTGTACTTGATTCTTCACCCACTGATGGTGATACACATTTTTCAGTTGTTACCTCAGAAACATGGAAGAAGTTTAGCTGCTTACTCTCACAAGTTGCATGGCATTCAATATTGAAATGCCTAGATGGAGGCAAGCCATTCACGGATTACTCAGTATCTCAGGTCCTCATTGTACTACAAATATTTGACATTTATGTTTTACGATGTTCTGTTTAATTCTGCATTACCTTGGGTCTAATTATGCATACAGCATGACCTTTTTGAGCATTTCTGCATGTGGGGAGTTCTATATCTTTATAAATGCATGTATCAACTGTGACGATGCCACAAACCATCCAAGTCCCAAGTTAAATCAGGAGCGTAAGTGTCTTGTTTTCGATTGGTGTTAGTTGGGCTATGTAATTCGTCACTTTAGGTTATTTGACTCTTTCGAGTGGATCTTGGTTAATCAATAATCATAGGTACTTTAATTTCTGGCTTCCTTGAACTGAATTTAGCTGTCTTACTGTTGAAGCCCAACAACTTGTCTCTGTTTCTTGTTTCAGATGACGTGTATCCGTTTGCTTGAAGTTATGCCTATTGTTTTTGAAAAGCTCCCCGATAATTCTGTTACGATGTTGAAAGCTTATGACAGCTTGAAGTGGCTTCATGATTTGGCTGATTGGGGGAAGTCATCACTTGCTGTTGTGAATAGATATTGGAGACTTACACTGACTTATTTGCTTGGTCAATTTAGAGCATCCTGCAGTAACAAATCTGCTTCAGCAATTAGCGATATTGACAAACTTATTTCACATGGTTGGTTTTTCAATTTAGTATTGACCTGTTTATTATAATCCTCAGATTCTACTATAATATTTCTTTCTTTTAAGTGCAGAAAAAGTTTCTATGGATGAACTGAGCAAGCAAGTAGCACGGCTTTCTGTCTCATTAATAGATGAGAATTCCGCACTGAATAAAAGCCACCCTTTGGCAGAACCTGAAATTTTAGTAGTAGATGCAGCAAAAAGGATACGTTCTGCACCATCGGCAGACTTGGATGGAGGCCATGTCATAATTCTTTCTGATGATGAGAATGAAACAGAGGTTTCTACCAGTATGGGGTTCTCTAATAGTCAGTCAATTGCACATGCATATGATGATAACCATGTTGATGCAAGATATGCTGGGGAGTTAGAAGCTGACCTGAAGGAAAAAGAATCTGGAAACCATTACACTGGTCATTTTCTTGAGAAAGTGGGCTCAGATACTAATACAAGCATACAAACGATTAAGTCTCCTGTTCAAGCCAAGCCATCAGAGAGCAGGAGAGATGAATTTGATTTTGTTAAAAAAGACTGTGTAGCCGATTCCTTCCTGTTGAAAGACAATTCAAATTTGACGAAGATATCTGATCGAACTGTCAGTTCCAAACAAATCAATTCTTTGGCTTCTCATCAGTATTCCAGTAGCAAGACCTTCGATACAACTTTAACTCCTGCAAGCAATATTCGGAAGGTTGTGGATAAATCCTTAAAAACAAGAGATGAAGTCTTAAAAGAGATAGTCAGTGATACTGATGGTGAGGCGTGGAACTTCGCATTTTTCAAACCACCAAGACGTCCTCAGACACTTATTACAAAGCCAAACACTTCTGGTCCTAAACGACAAGTCATCCAGCTTAGCCTACCATTGGGGAACAGACCTGGTTCCATGAGGATGGGTGATAAAGTGAAAAGATTTCAGCCCCCCAGGCTCGATGACTGGTACAGGCCCATCCTAGAGTTGGATTTCTTTGTGGCAGTTGGATTAGCTTCTGGAGATGGTAAGAACCAAAATGTTGGCAAATTGAAGGAAGTCCCTGTGTGTTTCCAATCACCTGATGGGTATGTTGAGATCTTCAGACCGTTGATTTTGGAAGAATTCAAAGCCCAATTACAGAGTTCTTACCAGGAGATGGCTTCATCAGAAGAAATGTGCTGTGGAAGTTTATCTGTGCTGTCAGTTGAGAGAATTGATGATTTCCATGTTGTTCGCTTTGTACATGATGAAAGTGAGTCCACTGCATCTAAAAGTTTGATGGAAAATGATCTTATATTGCTAACCAAACAACCTTTGAGGAATTCCGTCGTTGATGTTCATACTGTTGGAAAGGTATTTCATGTCTATATTTAACTAACTTTGGTTCTTTAGTTAGCTTGCATGTGTGGTTATCTTATTTAGGAGAGATAAGCTATTTGCATTATTTTTGCTCGTTTAATGGGAGTTTCTACAAGTTGCCAATTTTTTTGGCTTTAGAGGGAGTTATTTACTGAAGTTACTCTATTGACATTGTTTACATGGATTTCATTTATTTTCTCTTACACGTGAGGTTACCTAAATTAGTTTTTGCATGTCTTGTTGTCTCGTTCCCTTCTTCAATGTGTGTTTGCCAAGAATGACTAACCAGCTTACTCGGTTAAGTGACTAAAAGATCCACTTGCTAAGTGATGACCTTTTGAAATCTGATACAAATGATCTAACTACCTTAATCACTAGCACTTGTTTTTCTTTATTATCACCTGGAGATCTTGCTAATTGTTTTGTGGTGCTCACGGTATGTGGATAACTTGCTTATGAACTTGACCAATTGACCCAAAATGTATTGCACCAATGCACGGCCTGCATTCTACTGATTTTCGTGTCTGTTTAAGGTTGAGCGGCGTGAAAAAGACAATAAGAAAAGACTAAATATCTTGGCGGTCAGACTGTATCTTCAAGGATGTTCTCGTCTCGATAGAGCTAGAAAACTTCTCACTGAAAGAAGCAAGTGGTGTGTTAGTCGTATTATGAGCATTACCCCTCAACTTCGGGAATTCCAGGCATTGTCATCGATAAAGGAAATCCCATTGCTTCCAATCATCTTGAATCCTGCCAATCATGCTTGTGGTGAATCAAAAGCCGGAAACCTTAGTAAACTTTCTCAATCACTGCAGCAGATTTTTAGGACTTCATATAATGGCAGTCAGCTGCAGGCTATTAGTCTTTCTATTGGTCCGTTTGACTTAAAGAAGGATTTCGAGTTGAACCTCATTCAGGGACCTCCAGGTGCTTTGTTTTCTTTGCTTCGTTTCCACACTTGCATTAATTTATTATTATTATTATTATTATTATTATTATTTTTATTATTATTATTATTATTATTATTATTATTATTAT
>BKCP01010626.1:1363402-1399428 GCA_008636005.1 Striga asiatica | reverse complement strand
GAGGACGAGTGGTTGATGAAGCAGAGAATGATCCTGATTTACACAAAGAAATGGGGAGGCGGGGGGGACCGAGGGGTTGAGGGAGCAGAGGATGGTCCGGTTTCCACACCTGCTTGGTGATGTTGCAATTTTTTTTTGCACATAACAATATCGAAATTATTATATTAACATGAAGCCGTCACATCAGATAAAAAACATGCCACCCCAATTTTGTATCCGGGGTTCGGATAGAAAGGGACAAAAAATGATTAAATTTTCAATTTATAGGACTCAAATTGAAAATGGTCAATGGCGGGGTGGGATTTTAGACAGTAGCCAAGTTACAAAATTAATTTTGAAATTTTACCCTCGGTGTTGGTGCCTCTCTACCTGACTTTGAAGAGCTTTACTATTTAGCTACATCTATACTTATATAAAAAGTCATCTCATTTACTAGAATTAGTAGGAAGAAAAGTCAACTCATAATTAATTGCACAACATATTTAGAAAGTTTTAGATATTTTAAATCATAAAATATGATAGCATGAAATGGACCTAAAATTATGGGTTTTGTTGAATTCATGCATCCAAATTTACGTGTGGTTTTGAAGTGAATATTTGAAATTCAAAATCTCTTCTCATTTTAGTTACAAGAAAATCGGGCTGCATTCAACACTTGGATCAATTTAAAAATTATTCCTTAAATGAAGGAATTTATAGGTAATTGTTATCTCTACTCAATTACATGATTATTTTCAATATAAAAAGAGAGATTACAAATTAGTAAATCATATATTACCTAATTCAATATCTTAACATTAAGGAATAAATCCACAGTATTATGTAAATCCGTATCTCATTTATTATATCATTAAAAATATATTATAGATATATTATCAAATCATAAAAATATATTAAATCCATATTGTAAAAAAATTAATTTATATAATTTTATAACAATTTTACTACATTATTTAACAGTATTTCTTTTTATCATATAATAAAATAATAATTAAATATTATATAGTGAATAACAATAAGTAAAACTGTTACTCTCTCTTATATCAAGGGTTAAATTTATATGCTAAAATTATTTTTTTATTAGTATAAATGTTTTAGTGAGATAATATATTAATTATTTTACAAGCTAGCCCTAACATGTTCATATTTAATGTTCTAGCTAAAAAAACAACACTGGTTAAAAGATGTGGGAAAAAATTTATAATAACCCTATTATTTTTTAGACGTAATGTTGATTAAAAGAGGTAGAAAATAGATATAATCCTATTACTTTTTAGACTTAAATGGACAAGGGTGTGAAAATAACTCAATTAATATTTTTGTCCGTGCATCGCACGAGATACGTACTAGTTATTCATTAAGTAATGACAGATCTACAATTAATAATAAACTAATTATAAAAAAAAAAACCTTTTACTTTAATNATATCACGGTTAAACTAACAAGTTCCTATTAATACATTCTATCAATTTCACAATTTTTGTTTTCAATATTTTTCATACTCTAATTAGGGAAAAAATTCAATGAAAAATTGGGTATCGAGACATTTATGAGAGTAATGCTAAACTGCTGGAATGATTTAAACATTGACTCGTCTAATTCTAATAATATCAAGATCAACACTACAAATTTTGCCAACACAATACGGTAGGACGGTAGTAAAATAATCTAGCAAAGTAGATTAGCGTTAATTTTTTTTTTAAAAAAAAAAACACAGAAGCATAATGTGACATTGAAATCACATAACTAAAACTTATATGAAACTTTTTTTTACATAATTTCTTACGGAAAATTACACCAAAATGTAAAAACACTAAAGGTAGGCATTTCCCAATTTCATAATAAAATACGTGACCATATATTATGAAAGTATTTGTACAGCAGTCAGATTTACGTACATAATAATAATTGTGGTAGCTAGTTAAGTGCTGCATGTTGTACTGTGCTGTTGCCATAACACAAGTTGAAGATTAAATTTATTAATGTTTGACTCAGATATAACATGGAATCTCTCCATTATTTCTCTCCCCTTTATTTTCCTTTAAATAATTTTTCTTTTCCTATTTTCACCCTATATATATCATCATCATTTTGCATCTTCCCAACCATTTCTCATAATCTTCCATTATAATTTCAAACTTAAACACACACACACACACAAACATATCATACTCATTATTCATACTTTCATACACAAAATAGATGGAGTACTCATCATCAAGAAAGTCCTCTAACAAGATTAGAGACATAGTTAGGCTTCAACAAATGCTCAAAAAATGGAAAAATCTCGCGAAAAACAACACGACGACACTTAACGATACTTCCGGCAACAATGCCTCCTCCGGCACCACCACCACCAAAAGCGGCGGCATAAAGTTTCTAAAGAAAACTCTCTCCTTCTCGGAAAAGGAACTTTCCGGAACCATCTCATCCTCATCCTCGTCATCATTCGTCCCCAAAGGCTACGTTGCGGTTTGCGTAGGAAAAGACGAGCTCAAGAGGTTCGTGATCCCAACCGAATACCTAAGCCACCAAGTTTTTGCGATTCTTCTCCGGCAAGCTGAAGAAGAATTCGGGTTTCAGACAGAGGGAGTACTCAAGTTACCCTGTCATGTGGAACTTTTCGAGAAGATACTCAAGATGATGGAGGACAACAAAAGTATGAGACGGTCATCGTCCACGTCATCGCTTGTCTCGTTGAACGACGAGGGGCTCGGATTTTCTGGGGAGATTCGTGACCTCATCAACTACTCGTCACACGTGGATGTCGTTAGCAATGAGCGTAAGCTTCCACCGCCACCTCATCACCATCCTCAGATGTGCAGATAGATATATGTGTTCTTTCTAGTTTGCCCTATTTGATAATTTTTGTTTTATCATCTTATTTATTATTTTCGCATGACGAAAAATTGATTTGTATTTTTGTTGAGATTGATTCATATCGAGTCCATGTAATGATATCGGAGAGGATGATTTATAATGTAATGTGTTGGCTGTCTTGCAACAACTGAGATAGTATAAAATTTTCAGAAGAGAAAAGATGGTGTTATGTTCTGTTTTTCGTTTTTATTGTTTTCCGGCAGCATTAATGTTTGTTTAGTGAACAAATATTTGTAAGTCGATGCACAAATATTTGTATAAAATGTTTGTTTAAAAGAAGCACATTCACAGAAAGAAGAAAAAATGCCGAAGAACAGCAAAAAAAAAAAAAAGGCCCTGCCAGTTCTTTTTTTCATTCTCACAAGTCGCAATCATCCTAGATTAATTGATCGGGAGTGATTAGCAAGTGTTTCTCCATGTTCAACGTATTTGTCCGGTTTTTTCAAAAATTTCATCGCACAACGAACCATCTTCTTGAACTTTCCAGAGTCCATCATCATCTTCATGCCGATAAATAATCGATGTCTGATGGTCGTTATGTAAAGCTTAGGACGATTTTGAAATGTGAACGCTCGTGCTACAATCGTGTCTTTCTGAATTTTGCAGAATGCACAATGAGATTTGGCTCGAAAATTTGTTCCCTGCTCAAATGGGAAAAAGGAAAACTTTAATCTGATTTTTCTGTTATTTCTGGTTTTAAGTTTTAACTAATTGTTTGTGTTCTATTTTATTTTAATCCACAATCAAAAGGTCAGAAAAATGTTAAATGTGGCAGGTGCTATTTCTAGGCCACCCACATTATAACAGACGATCCCTGGAAATAAAGTCAAACCCTCATCTTGTTCTTAAAATATTCACCAGAATATATAAAAAAAAATAAAAATAAAAAAATAAAAAAATAAA
Organism: Striga asiatica; assembly: GCA_008636005.1. Lineage (NCBI taxonomy): Eukaryota > Viridiplantae > Streptophyta > Magnoliopsida > Lamiales > Orobanchaceae > Striga > Striga asiatica. Next base: position 1,395,645 of record BKCP01010626.1, on the reverse strand, counting down.
AAAAAAAAAAATACTCGGAACAGATGATCAAGACTCGAAACGGTAGCTTTACTTTTCGACTTTGAGTTATTACAATTACAACAGAGGTGCAGCCATGCTAGTCGATAATATTAATCAGTCATTTTTTGTTTTATTTTACAATATGAGCTGTAAAAGATGCAAAATATCCATTGACAATTGCTTGATCCTATGTGTTGCTTGAAAAAAACCAAAAAAAAAATCGGCAACACCTTTATCAACCATTAAGAGCAGCATCATCGTGAGTACTTGTCGACCAGTGCTTTTGCTTTAGCAGGTGCAAAGAATCGTGCCTGTTAATATCCATGACCGGTTAGAGTTGCAGATTTGAGATAAATAAGAATTTCACAGATTTATAACTTTATGTCGATTATATGTATGAAACGAGCATACGGGCAATAATTGTGTCACCTGTATAAACATTCTCTCTGCATCGCCTATATTTCCATTCTCTTTCAAGATAATTCCCTGCAGAATACGGAAAATGCAGCTGTTTAACGAGCTCACTGATAATTTTGCTTAGCATTCATTCAATTAGTTGGTGAATATGGATAACTTCTATAAAATATACCGAGTCTAATGAGAAAATGGAGCAACATGTACAATTTCCTCAATTCGGCTTTCACAACCTAACTTTAACTTTACAGAGGATGGGAATATAAATTTCACAACTAGGACTCATATATATTATACTTGTGACAAAAGAGATCTGACAAGACTATTATGGAAGATTCTAAACATAACTAAGATATATTATAGACGTTTAGGTGAACAATAAGATCTCAACTATACTACAAAATACTTGCCCATCCCACAAAGATAATTTTCAAAATGTTAGTAATCATTACTGTTGGGAAACTAAAAATATACACATAAATTGATTATTATATTATTCAATGACTACGCTATTGGTTGTCATATATATAAATTAAAGAAGGATAACAATGGAACTTAACAATAAAAATAATTGACATTGCCTATTGGTTGTCATATATATATAATTGGTCGTAATATATATAAATTAAAGAACGATAACAATTGAACTTAACAATATAAGTAACTGACATTGCCTATTTTAAAAAATTGGATGATGCATAGACCGAAAAAAAGTAATAAAAGAACCTTGGCTAAGTAACCCCTGAAATCATCAGGGTGGCTAGAGATAAGTTGATCATAAACCAAAATTGCATCACTGATGCGGCCCCAGTCTGAATAGGCTTTTCCCAAAAGCAAGTCAACCTGCAAAATAAGCAATATTCATAACTGGGTCAAGGATGCTGACAGTGAGCCATAACCACATATGCATTAGAAAAACTCACTTGAATCGGATCCACATCAGATCTAATCCCCTCTGTGCTGCTTACAGTCCCACCACTAATCAAAAGTTCACGAGATGATAGGAGCTCTCGCACAGCCTTCAAAAGGAAGCAAATGAATGTAGATCGTGTATGGATGATATACTAACAATGGAAAATGTACGAAACAAATGATAAAGGTTGTCACAACCACCTATGAGAACAACATAACACTAGACTATCTTTCAAGTTTTTTGAAAAGATAATCACGGAGTTAGAAAGCATCATCTCAAATATTATTATTATTCATTTTGCATTCTGAACAGCAACCTCATCAGGTCTTTTGGCAGCCAGCAATGAATTTGTAAGACCTCGAAGGATTTCAAAGTCAACACTCTCGGACGCCTGCTCAAAACAGAAAGAGAGTATTCAGTTTTGGAGCTTATGATCTCATTTNATGATATGAGTCCATAGCATGCAAACCTTCTGAGCACTTCTATATGCAATAATACTTCCTTCGTAATCTTTGAGCTCATATTTGACTTCACCAAGCAAACGAAATGCGTCTGGATCAGTTATTTTCTTCTGCAGAACATAGTAGGCCAAGTTTCAGTTATAATTCCCAATTGGCAATGCCCGTAAGAATTGGAAAAAAAAAAAAAAAAGAGAAATTAATAAATACCTCAGTCAACTTTTCAAGCAATGGTACAGCTTTTTTATATTCTCCCATTTCTGCTAAAGTCACTGCAGCTCCCTACAGAAACCACTTTGAATAATATGAAAGGGTTGGATTAGTTGATAAATGACACAACAGGGTTAATTGAATTCTTTCTTGTGCAGTTTTAAGCTGACAATATTTATTTTCAATCTTAATCGAAAGCATACTGTGATAAATACTTAAACAACTCTAAACTGAGAGTTGAAAAGCATAAGAATTGATGTACAGTGGTCATACTCGTCTAATGGAACAGCATCATTCACGTCATTCACACTTTCCTTTGTTATTCTAGAACTTTACACAAGTTTTCGTTTCTAATTATGAAAAAATTAAATACTACATTAGATCAAGTTTGAATCATGCAATGCACACCTCTTTGAGTATCTCTCTCCAGTTGAGAAAGAACATGCCCAAATCGTACACTTGATCAACAGTACTTTTAAAACGCTAATTTCAGAATTATTCAGACTGCAATGATACCTGATTTTATGAAGTGATTACAGATTTTAACAAACATAGTCCAATTCCCGACAGCTAAAGAGCATTAGAAAAATAAAAGGATTTGCTCTAATAAATACATCACAACTCACTTCAAGAGCAGTTGGATCTTCAGGAGAGATCCCAAGTGTTTCTTCAAACTGCACCAGCCTCTTCTGCAAAAGCATATAATAACATTATGGTACATGGTTCACATCAAGACATAACCATGTTAGAACCTTGCAGATTCTCAAGAAAGATGCAATCAGAGGTGTAAAAAAATGAAAGCTACTGAACGATCTTCTAGATTATGACATGCACCAAAAAAAACAAAATGGTGAAAGAAGGAACAAATTAATACTATGTGAAAAAAGTAAAATCTTGCACCAAAACAGAATGAGTAAACACACACACACACACATATATATAAGTTTGGCTGACTACAAAATTAAACTCGCCAAAAAATCTGAAACATGTGTATGGTACTGCTGCGAGACATTTTAGATAGGCAATTGTCAAGGGCTACCGGTGCACCAGACAACGAAAATGAAAAAAGCAATTAAGCATTAACAGCGTAACCAAACATCTGGATGAGTTGTGATACACNAGCTCAAGTTCAGGGGTCCTGTTCTCACCTCAAGCACTGCTTTTTCCTTTTCTGAAATTTTATTAATGGTGGGACTTTCCTCTGTGGGGTTGACACTGGTTCAAAAGAGTGTATAAGTTAAAAAAAAGATTTCAAAAGGTAGATTCTTCACATTAGTACATCGAAACCAAATGCATGTTGTTTATGAGGCAGAGTGGTTTGACACAGGAGTCGGATCATGCAAAATTGTCAACTCAAGTAAAGACCCACATGGGTTTGATAGCTTAAACCAGATATCTGCATTAGTATTGAATGAGACAATAGATGGATTGAACCTATGGCTAAAAAGTCGAAGAACCTAATTAGCCAGACCAAAGTTGTGGGAAATCACTACTACGACAAAATCCCAACCACAAAATAGCATGAAACAAGTATGTAATTGAATTAAAGATTTTTGTTTTTCATTTTCCAATCAAGTATTCAGTACAAAGCACATACAAGACCATACAACAGGACAATAGTCAATATCAGCTGAACAGGAAATGAAATGAAGAAATTAAATCAACACAAGGAAGGAGCAAACAGAAAATGAACATTTTATTGAATAAATAATATACTATTCAAAGGTTTACGAATCAGATAAATGCAACACAAATAGTGAGAATATTTCGTAAACAGAAGCCACCAAGTACTTGAAGCATATACCTTCCAGAAGGGAGAAAGTCTCCAAGCGCAAATACTAAGCCAAATGCAATAACCGCAACACCAACTCCAACCTAACCACATGTCAATTCTTAAACTAAGCAACCAAAAAGAAACAATGTTAAATATCCTCAGAGAGAAGCAAAAGTACCTTCGTCCCCAGACCAATCGTGCCACTATCCGCCTCACTTGGAGCATCATAATCAATGGCCCCATATTGTTTTTTCTCCTCTGCTTTCTTCTGCTCAAGCGCCGACCTACACATTAAAATATATTTTATGATATGCTCAAAACTCTACAACAAATCAAAACTAGTGTACAATAAGACGCGGCCTCACTTTCTAATCGCTTGGAGACGCTGTTCGAACTCAAGGTCCTCTGAAGAAGTATACCTCGTTCTGCCACCAATTGAAGAACTCAAACCAGGTGCCTCTGAGTAGAGATAAGCGAGAAAAAGGCCATTAATTTGACATTATGAGAAGATAAGCAAACTCAACATGGATGAGCAAGCAAATGATTTTAATGGAAGTTACGATCAGGTATGGTGGGCGATTGCTGCTGCTTTCTGCAAAAAGTTAACAACTTCAGAAAAAATTGGGATTATATTATTGATCCCGAGGAAATTGTATGTGAGGGTTTTGTTACTTGTTTTCAGCCTTCGCCGACTTGGGGCCAAAACCGCGGTTGCGGGGAGACGCGTCGGAGCATTTGATCGGAGCCCGGAAACCCGACTTGGGATAGCTATTTATAGGAGAATTCCGGCAATGGGGCCTCCCGGAGGCGAGATGATAATGGTGGAGCAGCTGAGCTTGAGCAGCAGCCATTGATGTGTTCTGAACTTCTGATAACAGAATATGGCGTTTTTCACCCTTTGAAGCGACTTTTGGCTAAGTCGCCAATTGTATAGGTTGACATTTTCTTCACTAAAACTCAAAGATTGATATAAATAAAATAATTTATGCCGCCATATATATTTTTTATTGAAATATCATACTTTACATCATCAGTATAATATTTTATAAGATGAATAATTAAATGTTCATTTTTGTTAAAAAATTATGACTGCAATGTTTAGGCAGTCTAACAACAACATTTATGATCAAACAAACACAAAATAAAATCAAAAGTCAAAACTACGAAATAAAAGATAGTAAAAAATGTAATTCATTTAATTAGACAATAATTACAAATGAACTCATCACCATTGCAAATTTGCAATATCCATTGGTCGATAACCACCCACAAATAGATATCGCTATCACAACTTACCAGCAAAGTTCGACATATTGAATCCTAAAGCTCGTTTAACTTGATAGATGTAACGTTTTCAAACCTGAAATTTCTAATTTACTCGATTGGTTAGATTTGATGTATAGTCAAAGAGAAATCAACATTTTTAAGAAAATGTCAATCTTATTAGAAAACGGTTTGGATGTTGTCTAGCTCATGGCCGAAAGAATTGGATGGTATGGTAGGTCGAAGAAGACAAGGAAGAAAGCTATAGGTCCATTTGGTTTTTCAAAAAGTATAAAATGTATAAAATAAGATGTCGGAGAATATGTGTTACTTTTAAAAATTGTTTTCTTTAGAAAATTTTGATAATGTTGAAAAATTTAAGTTAAAGAACATAAATTTGTTTGACACTTCAAATCTATATAAAATTACTATGTAATAATTAAAATTAATGTAATATAAGAATAGTATTTGTGGTAGATAGAATTTTAATGATTTCTTTTAGTAAACATTAATTTTGGTTTTAGATTATCTGAATGAGAATAAAGACAGAAAATAAATGAATAATCGTAATAAATAACAACTTAATGGAAAAATGTATGTGGTCACCAAATCACAACCCCAACTAGTAATCAACCTGTGAATTTTCACAGATACGAATATTTTGAAAACATAAAAATATAAAAATAAATCATAATTTAATTCATGAAAAAAATATATGAATTAAGAAAATAATTTTCAAAATTGATTTTGATCAAGTAATTGCTATGGAAGAGCCGTTACAACCATTTTCTTTATGCTAATACCCACAGCTATTTTAATGAGTGGGTGTGATTTAAAATTTGAGTACAATTTTGTAACTCACTTGATTGGTTTATGCTCATAATTTATGACATTCAAGCAAATTATTTTGTAACTTAAAATTTGGAGGGAGAATAAAATTTAATGCATGAGAATAAAATTTAATGCATGGTAATAAAATTAAATATTTTGTTGTTCCTCTTTATATATATATATATAGATACTGCAAACATAAGTTTATAGAAAACCATAAATTAAACCCCCTTTATTTGGTTAAATGCACCAAATAATAAACCCTATAAACATCTCATTCAGACAAGAAAATGAATGAACAGTCGTATTAAATAACAACTTCATGGGAAAATTTATGTGGTCACCAAATCATAACCCCAATATTGCAGACACAATGTTATAGAAACCCATAAATTAAACCCCCTTTATTTGTTTAAATGCACCAAATAATAAACCCTATAAATCCGTCCAACACTCACCACCATTCATTAAGAACAAGCAAACTGTTCAAGCCAGCTTATCATCATTTATAGGTGGCCTAAGAGGGCTCACTCAATACAATAACAATTTATTTTTCTTCAATTTGTTCAAGTCTAAAAGAAGTGACTTAGTTTGATAATGAGGGCATCTCCTTTGAGCTCGTTGTTTCTTGTTTTTCTCGCCATTTTTATATCTAAAAGGTAAATATATTATTCCTCTATTTTTTTCTTTTTCAATGTTTTGTATATCTAATTTTGCTAGTTGAAAAATAAGGTCGTTTTCCATCATCTAACTAGTGCAACATAGCTTTTAATATGCATAATTGACAGCCAAGAGAATAATTGCCAAAACTAAATATAAATTTTAGTTAGGCATTAATTTTGAGATATAATATTTATTATTTTCATTTAATATACTCCCTGTTCAATATACATATAGATCATGTGCTCTATGTGAATCTTATGATCACAACGTACGTAGAGCATTTGTGTATTAATCATCACTCAAAAAAATCTGCCAAGCAGTGAATAATCTTGAAATGAGATCATGTGTTCATTTAGCTTGGTCTTTTCTTGCATTTTTCTTGAGTCATATATCTCAAAGGTATCAATCAATTTCATCTCATAATCTATATTAATTCCTTTTTTTTTTTTCCAGAAAATTATAGTGATACTATAATCTTGTAACTATTTATGGTCTAAAATTTGTGTTAGCTTTGGAGCATTAGAAACAGAGATTGCTGCTAACACACCACCAAGAGGATGGAACTCTTATGATTCCTTCAGTTGGATTATCTCCGAAAAACAGTTCATTCGAAACGCAAACCTCGTTGCTCGTCGCCTAAAGCAACATGGATATGAGGTACTAATTTTGTCGTAGTATAAATATATCATTTCATATTAGTTTTTTTGTCGAAATGAATTGGATTTTGTTAAATTTTTGTTCAATAGTATGTGGTGGTCGATTTCTTGTGGTATCGTAAAAAAGTGAAGGGAGCAAACACCAACTCATTTGGATTTGATGTTATCGACGAGTGGGGAAGAATGGTGCCCGACCCTCAAAGGTGGCCTTCATCTAACGGTGGAAAAGGGTTCGGTAAAGTAGCTCAAAAAGTTCATAGTATGGGCTTAAAATTCGGTATTCATGTCATGAGAGGTATCAGTACACAGGCATTCTATGCAAACACACCCATCCTCGACATAACCACGGTATTTGCTTGGAAAATCTTGATTTGGGCTATCCTTTTGTTAAAGATTGTCGTTATTAGTCTGTTTTCTCATGTGACTTGGTTTTTATCGTGAATCTAAACCTCAAAAGTCGAGAAAGAAGCTTAGTTTGGATCTTTATCGAGCTTGGCTTGATTATTAACCGAGTCTATGTTTTGTGATATGCAAATCTAAATATGAGCATTAAATGTAGGTTCTCATAATTTTATTTGTCTACTCTTTGAATAGGGCAAAGCTTATGAAGAAAACGGGCGAAAATGGTATGCTAAAGACATAGGACTAAAGGAGAGGACTTGTGCATGGATGAATAACGGTTTCATGAGCGTAAACACGAAATTGGGAGCTGGACGAGCGTTCTTGAGATCACTCTATCATCAATATGTCGAATGGGGAGTTGATTTCGGTACTTTTTTTTTTTTTCATATTTTTCATTCATAAAGACGAAATCTTTAGGCTTTTGATGATATTTTTGACTACTTTTTTTCAAATATTTCAACTTGTTTATGTTGTGCTTCTCTCTCACGACAGTTAAGCACGACTGTGTATTTGGTAGGGACATGGATCTTGACGAAATAACCTATGTTTCAAAGGTATGCATATAAAGCATTCAAGTTGAAATAAATTTCAGTTGAATGTATATATATATCTTGGATTATGAGATGAAATTAACCTTGTCCTGGTGTGAAATTTCGTGCAGGTCTTAGAGGGTTTTAACCGAACAATCTTATATTCGATATCTCCTGGAGAAAAAGCAAACCCGGCCATGGCAAGGCAAGTAAGTGAGCTCGTCAACATGTACAGAATCACCGGAGATGACTGGGACTCGTGGCCAGCTCTGATAAGTCATTTTAGCATCACTCGGTAATTTGTTGTGTTATATTAAATTTTTCTCTTTTATTTTCTGCATTTTATGCATGTCTTTTCAAATTACCTTTTACCATTCTGTTAGGGATTTTGCTGCGGCTAATATGATCGGAGGAAAAGGACTGCGTGGAAAGTCTTGGCCTGACTCAGATATGCTTCCGTTAGGATGGCTTGGTAAAGAAGGTAACAGAGGAATAAAATGTCAGTTTGAGTAACAAAAAACCGGTTTTCGTATATATGTATCGGTTGATCGAACTTAATCTCGAATAGTTAGATTCTGAACTTGATTTGATGATGATTTTGCTGTTGATAGGTGCAAATACTGGCCCTTACAGAAAATCAAATCTTACTTTAGGTGAACAGAGGATTCAGGTACTTATTTAGGTACTTATTTATTACAGATGCATCTCTTTTAATAACAAAATGCAGTTTTGTAGTTCCGAAAAATAACTAAATGTCTCGATTGGAGGAAAAAGGTTACGCTATGGGCAATTTCCAAGTCGCCTCTCATTTTCGGAGGAGATATGAGAAAACTCGACAGCTCGACATACAGTTTAATCGCCAATCCTACTCTTTTAGAAATAAACTCCCACAGCTCAAACAATATGCAGGCAATATATATATATGCTTTTTTTCGAATGACATTTTTGGCACGTAAATCGATCCACTTGTTTTACCGTGACTAATCACCACAATACTTGTTGCTAATTTTGCAGTTCCGACACATTTCGAGTCCGCAACTTAATAACCAAACCGAAGCGAAACTGACGGTGCCCCTTACACTCGATCTTACCGATTGCGAAAATATTGCTGCCATAAATGGATGGTTTGTGGCGAAGACTAACAGTGGTTTTGAACAAGTCTGCTGGAACAAAACTTCAAGTCACGGGAAAAACGAGCCGTTTTGTCTTTACAAAACAAAACCGCGCCTTTTGATGTAATAATGTGATTAATTTTCTTTCGAATCATTTCGTGCAAGTAATATGATGATCACAAAAAGCGACTCTAAATTTTTTTTTCTTTAACGGCGATAATTGCAGAGAAGACGATGTGATCTATAAACGAGACTATAATGGGAAAGTCCATTTATTGAAGACACAAACGAAGGAGGTTTGTCTCGGAGGTTCTCCAAATCAGAAAGGCACTTCCAAAGAAGCACAAATCGGTTCATTTTCACCTTGTGGATTGGATTCTAACCAGGTGACCCAAAATTTAAGTTCTACTCCCTGAAAAGTTATCTTTTTACGAAATGGTATTCATATTTACGATCCAAACTAGATGTGGGAGCTCACGCATGACGGTACCTTGAAGAATAGCTACTCTGGTTTATGTGCAACTATGAGGGCAGCACAAGGTGAAAATTCGAAAGAAAAAAAAAAAAAATTGTAGCTATTTTCATGTCTCGTTTTTTTTCATTAGTTTGTTTTTGTCATCTTAGTTTTGTTAACTAATCTTTTTCCACAGCTTACGAAGGTCCCCATTTGATTCGTGCTTGGGTTGCCACCGGAAGAAGAGGTTTGGTTTGGCTTTTCTTGAACTCGTAGCAATTTGACGTGCATTTCTGTACTTAAAACAATTCGATTGTGTTTATTATTGCAGGAGAAATCTATGTAGCGATTTTCAATTCGAACCACCATGAATCCGAGGTGTCGATGAGGATAAAGGACTTGGGTATGGTGCTTTCTGATAGAGATTTTGAGGGTGCTTCATGCAAATGCAGAGAAGAATGGAGTGGAAAGGATTTTGGAGTAGTAAAAGACACACTTTCTATAAAATTGGATATGCATGATGTTGCTCTTTTTGTGCTTGACTGCACATTTAACTGAGTTTCATGGTTGTCTTGGGATAAAAGATGATCAATGTATATAATTTACTGTATCTCAATTTTGAAACGTGTGGGAAGACAAGTTATTAAAGAAGAACATGGAGAAAAGAAATGTAATGAAATGCAATTATGAAGAAATAATGAGTGATTGCTTCATCATTTCAACATATACAAGATTCCTCAATTGTTGATTTGAAAAAAAGATATTGTAATATTGGCGAGCAAGTAAATATTATTATAGTTGACTAACTAAATTGACTATAGTTATTTTCTTGGAGAAAAAAATTGAAAATTCTTTCGGAGTATATGTAATTTTGTTAAATTTTAGCAAAAATTGCCTTAAGAACCGATTTTATGAATCATCATTAAGCCAAAAAAATATGTTTTTTTTTTTTTTTCAAAATTAACATTCCGGGCCCAAAAGTTATTCAATTCTCTATTTATTAAATAATTAAAGTGAAGAATTCAAAAATATATTGAAAATGCTCTACCTATTTGAGATAAAGCGTTAAACAAAACAAGTCATTTGTAAACTCGACTAACTCAACATAATTCAAATTGATTGGGCTTGGCCAAACTCAAACTCATTTAAGGGCGATTTATTTAATGAATCGAGTTTGATTTGACTTACTAAAACTTATTAAACTTGACAAATACGAGTTTTTACGTAATTCTGTAATTCTCTAAACCTTTTACCATTATTCAAATTGTTAAAGCTAGAACTTTAACTTGACAATACTCGAGCTAGAGTATTAAGAGGTGACGCTAAGCTCGATTCTCGAGCATTACTTGACATCAAGATATTATAGAATTAAACAATTTAAATGTAGTGTTGTCAAATTAAACGAGTCTGGCTCGACTCGAGCTCGAGCCGTTAAGGATTGAATTCGGCTCGACTAGTTTAGTAAACGAGCCGAGCTCGAGCTCATTTAAACCTCGTTTGGTTAAGGAGCCAAGCTCGGCTAGACTCAATAAGACTCAAAAAGTGAATAGTAATATAATTTTCTAAAACTCGGTTCATTAAAACTCGAGATCGGCTCGTTAATGCTAGAACTCGACTCGTTATTAATGATAAACGAGCCGAGCTCGAGCTCGAACTCAATTTCAAGCTCGTTTATTTAATGAGCCGAGCTAGACTCGGCTTGTTAAGGATTCGAGCTCGAACACTCTAAACTCGAACTCGGCTCATTTACATGCCTACTCAAATTTAAGGTGAATTATAACATTAAAAAAAAAAGTAACAAACATCTCATGTTTTTCAACTTGCCTTATCTAGAGCTAAAACCCAAGACCGTGAGCCAAGCACTAGGGTTTATCTGGTTTCAATTTTCAAAACTTATCCCATTCCCCTGCAGCGAACAGATAAAACACTTGTTTACAAGTTACATCTCCTCTTCGTAAGCAAGCAATGGCCATGGCAGACGCAGGCGAGAGCCCGAGACCAAACGACGATAACAAGAACAGCAACAACACAAAGCAGAAGAGCCAAAAATGGATGCCAAACCCTCGTGAGCTGGTGGCCCACTACGAGAAGCAGGGGATGGAGACCCAGGACGCCTCTCTCAAAGTCATTCAGGATTTGCAGGGCGCCCTTTTCAGGGTCATCTCCTCCGGCCGCCGCAAGTTGACAGACACCGCCTCCGCTAAGTCGACGGACACCGCCTCCGCTAAGTCGCCGGACATCACCTCCGCTAAGCTCAACGCCATCCATTCCCGCCTCGTCGCCCTCGAGATGAAGTTGGATTCCAAGCCCAGCTACCCGCAGGCCGTTGCCGTTGGGGTTGCCTCCGCCGGAATTTGGAATGCGGTGGTTCAGCTGTGGGGCTTCGTTAAGCGGGCCAATTCATCGTCCCCGTAGTCTGGCGCCGGGGAATTCGTACGGCGGTGTGGGTTGTTTTCAAATATTATCTGTTTTTTTTAAGAAAAAAATCACACCTTTTTGTATCTATTGACTCCCAAAGGTCTGTTTTGTGGTCACTGAATTAATGTTGTTCGGAGAATTGTTCTTAGTTCTGGTGGTATCTTAATGTATTTGTGGGATTGGAGAATTATTAAGTCCGAACTCTATATGAACCGGCATTTCTAAATCGCAAATGTATTTGAATTATATTTGTGTGTGCGTGCTTATTCGTTTACCTGTTTTCACGCACTGTGACATGTTTTGTTTGTAATTGTCCCATTTTGTAGAGCCTTGATTAAATTCAAGTTTCGATTGTGCATAACGATGCCTCTTTTCACATTTGAATGGTAACACAAGTTTTATGCTGTAATGCTGTTGGCCATGTTCTTCCACTGCTGTTATAAATTGTTATTACAGTTTTTTTATCTATCTAGCTGACCATTTTCTTGGAGAAAATGCTGACGGTACAGATGTGAAATAGAGGTAAAAGATAACAGCTGCCTTGAACAGTGGAAAATATAATTTATTTGCAGATTCTTGCTGCAGTTGTTTTCATCTGCTCGGCTGAAATCTTTTCATTACACATATTAGCGATCGCCCGTGTATATTTCATTCCGTACCTCGTGAGGGGTCCACAGTGTTCCTCATATATTTTCACCTACGAGCAAAAGGTATGAAGGATATCAGGACTCAATTAGTTGATTGACTTGCTAAATTTGTCTCTATATCCTAATGCTATTTTATGTGCTTGCAACCAGTGGCGGAGTGGCCCGTTTACATAGTGAAACTGATACTGAAGGTGCATTTAACTTACAAATGTCTTGAGGCAGCTCCAGTCATCAACAAGCGGCTGTCCACCGGGTCGAACGTTGCGCAACACGTTAATACGTTTGGCTCCAAATAGAAGTTTGCTTATTTTCTTCATCTTATGATCTATAAGCTTCCTGCTCGTGATCTTGTCGAGTAACTGCTTCTGGGCTTTGTGCCACCTTGTAGAATGTTTCGGGGCTCTACGGAGCTGGTGGAAGGAAAGAGAAAAGAATCCAAGGTGATTCTTTTATAAACTNNNTTCCTAAAGAGCAATTTTGGTTACAAATTACAGTGGGTATATTTTGAAGTAAGAAACCTTTTCCTGGTAATGGAGGAGGTCTGCTTCCCTCTGGCTTACTGCTCTGAATGCTGATGGGGTGTTAAGACTCTGTTTGTTCCGAGTATAATTATCGTTCAGTGAATTGCTGCCTATAAAAGTATCTAAAAACTCCCCACTGAGAGCTGAGCTCCCGTATTGCATAACGTGAGAACTGCCTTCCGCATTTTCTAGTGCTGTCCTCCTTCTGACCTGTGCCGATCAGAGTAAACCAATCATATTGTGTTCTGTAATCTGAGAGTTATACAGATGAAATTTACTTACCACATGAAGCTGCTGGCCCAGAGTTTCCGACCGTAAATCGTGTTTTTCACTGCATGAAGAAGGGAGTGAATGTGAAAAAAAAAAAAAAAANATTTTGGTGCGAAGAGGAACATAAAATAGAAACTTAAAAAAAAATAAAAAAAAAAGTACAGAGAAAAAGAATTTACCTGTCTTCAATCCAGGAGATGCTGTACACATCACCAAGACACACGTCGTATGCTTGGGAAATGTACGGAAAGTCATCAGGACAGTATGTTGCGAAGCTGTCCTCAGTCGCGTTTGCTGCCGTGATTGCGTAAATGTTCATATTTTCCGGAAGAAGCCCCTCGAACATGCTCCCTGATTCACAGGCTTCGAGGTAAAATACCTGTTATCATCATCAATCATATGCTGGGATGTTAGTATATACCATTATCACTAGAATCATGCAGAAAGGAAACTAATTATGCTGACCATGCTTTCGTATGCATTTGCCTTGTGCTTTCGCTTCAGGACATCAACCAGATCATCGGCATAAACGAGCTCATCACCAGGCATTGCTGTCGACATATATACATCATGGATCAGGTGACTTTTATTGAATATTCCAAATAATGATTGAAAATGATAGGCAGTTAAAATCATGTGAGTGCATGAATAGTGAATTAAAGTTGATGGGATGTGTAAGAATGATTGAATGATATTATTTATATTGATAATATTGAAGATAGTGAGATTGAGTCAAGTAGAATTAGATTTTGAATTGAGATAGATTTTTTTCTAGAAATTTGATAAACAAGCACGGCCTTAGTTATCAGAGACCCGAAAAGTTATCTCGTGTGTGTGTGTGTGTATGACTAATTGTTTGGAGTACTAACCAACCAAACCGGGACCTCCATGATCAGTATAATATATGAAAATGTGATCTTTTGGACCACTATCCACCACCTTCCCACTTCCTCCGGTGAGAGCACTTTTGTTCCCAAGTATTACTGCAAATAGGTTTTGTACATTGACATCCTTTCCTGTATAATCCTGAAGTAGATAAGAGATTTACGTATCTAAACATCAACCAAGTCTAGGTAGCTACTAATATGAAACTCATTGCACCCAATTTCAAAAGTTATCACCTTTGGGACTCCCTCATAGACATTTTCACCATTCGGGCTGTTAACGATAACACCCGGCCTAGGATTGTCTGCATCAGACGCTATATCATCGTACATGAATACTATGATGTTATCTTCTTTCAGTCCGCCTTTCTTGAGAATTTGAAAGGCATGGCATACATCGGCCTGAGACGAAAATCCTTAAAGAGTAAGGATATTCTTTTAACTGAAATATAGACACACAAAATACATATATGNAAAAAACTACCGATCAAACCTGATGTCTGTAATTTTCATAACCGCGCGACCCTGCAACCAAAAGAGCCCACCTCGTACCTTCTTCTACGTCTCTAGGGTTACTGGTCTTGCTCTCGAGGAATTTGGATATCTTTTGGTCGTGCAAAAGCTGCTCACGGACGATAGAAGAATGTCCTATTCCGAGGAAGAAGAGTGCTCCAAGAATGTGATGAATCATTTGAGACTGTAGAAGAGAAAAACCTCTATTGCTTTTAGTAATATGATTTGGGGTATATATATATACATGAAATAGAAGAGAGAGGTGAGAAAGGAGTCAAATCTTTTGGCAAGGGTCAAATGATGGATAAGAACAAGCCATAACCACAAAGTGAAAAAATTTATGGGGGATTTTAGAGTAGATTTGGTCGAGTTGACAAATTGGGATTGTTTGAACAAAGTGGTATGAAAAAACTCAAAAGAAGAAAGTATACACCTTTCCATGTATGGCCTTTGTCCAGGTATAGGAATAGGATAAAAACTTAGCCTCGTGCATATGGCAGTATTATTTGTATTTGCACTAGTTTTCTAGAACTTATTGTTTTTATGTAAACTCTTACAAAATCGATAAACTTCATATTATCTTGATTATTTTCAGTTGACACATGATATTGAGCAGGTCTACAAGAATGGACAAAGTTCTTTTGTTGGCTGAAATTTGGGAAAGCACACCTCCTCTACAGATAACAAATAAAATTGAAGATGGCATAAAATGCTGTCTTCAGAACTGTAACGAATAAGTTCAATTATTCTCTCTTAACAATCATTTGGTGGATGGTCAAGTTGGAAAACAATAACATAAACACTCCGCAATTTGAGACCAGCTACATCACCTCAAAATTGAAGGTCATCATCAAGAAGAAATAGTACAAGTTAGCACAAAATATTTTACTGAAATATAGCATAATCTTTCCATGGGAAAACCAGCCCTAGAACATGGGCTCATACTTCATAGTGCTGCTACTACACACACACACACTACACACTAACTAGTAACTACATATACAATGTACAGGTACACTATTAACTAAAACAGAGGATCAGAGCCAAGTGCCTTCGAACAAGGGACGGGTCGAGTTAGGCGCAATCTCCCCAAAAGTCTCCAGCAGATCCGAGCACTCCCGGGCTCCACCCTCCTGCGGGTCGGGCTTCAGTTCAAGGCCCAACTCCTCCTCTATGTCATCAGATGCAGATATCAGCAGAATCTCACACCCTTCATAGTTGAGGAAATCTGGCGGGTCAGCGGGGCTGAACCGTTTACCATGGCCCAAAATACCCTGCAAACGGGCCGGAAAAGCCGCCTTCCTCTTCTCACTCAGCCCACTGAACCCAGATGAACGACTTCCTCCAGAAGCTTCCGGATTCTTGATCTGGATAATGAAGGAGGCCTCGCATGCGATGCTTAGGGCTTGTTGAGGTTCGCCTTCTTTCTCCGGGTATTCCAGCTTGTAGATCAGGTGCGTGTGCATTTTTTGGCTGCCGTTTTTCGGTTTGTGCCTCAATATACGGTAAATGCCTTCCCCTGCAGCTCTTGAATCGGGCAGGTGCCTGTGGCCTCTTGTTGCAGTCTCGTACTCTTCTGAGTAAATCGAATACATAACATTATTAGGCACAATTTATTGAGTCAATACTCTTGCTGAAAAAAAGAAGCAACTTGAATGCTGTACAAAATTCACCTCCTTTGAGAGCATTCTTGATGTGCTCGATTTTCGTGGTGACCAACTCCACGAAACCCCAATAGGGAGATGATGATATCTTCTTCTTCTTCTCGTGGGTTTCCGGAAGGCTTTTCCGGCCCATGACGATTAGACGAAGCAAGGGCTGCCGCTCGATGTTCACCTCCTGGCTGCCGTGGCCCCCGCCACCCTCCGGGCGACCCTCCTCACGGCCCTCGTTATTAGCCAACCCTTCTTTGCCGGATTTTGGATTTTGTTTCTCCTCGACCGGTGTTTCGCCGGATTCCGGCCGCAGAACCAGGTAAAGGCGTTGTACGTCCTCCGCTCCATGAGCCTCCTCTCTGTTCACTTTCGGTCTGTAAAAGAAGAAGATTTCCCCTCTTTCCTGTTTCATCATTTTTTCAATAAAAAAAGATCATCAATTCATTTGCACTGCGTAGAACAAGGTGTGTAATGTATCGATCAAGATTCACGCTCAAGTGTGTGTGTGTGTGTGTTTACCTGAATTTCAACAGTTGGTTGGTCTCTTGTTTTCTTTTCCTCGCCTTGTCCCATTACAGTTGGTTGTGTGTGAGGAGAGGTTTTGCAGATGATATTTTTATGTACAGAAAGGCGGTGAACTTGAGAAGATAAAAAAATAGATGAAGTAGCAGAAATTGGACACGTGGCATGAATACTGTTTATTCATTAGGGAGATGACACATAGCACTCTCACCGCCAGCTCATCCTATGTTTTTCCTAAGGTGGTTTGGGTACTCGGCCTTAGAGATAATTCAACACAAAAAGGAAAACGCAACTAAAATAGCTAAATAAAGAAAACCACAAAAAATATTGTTACAAAAATAACGTAACAATATATATTTATAATATATATTTTATTTTTTATAAATTATAATATAATAAAACACCTCTTGGCTTGGTTTTGAAGTTCAACCATTATCAACTGTAAAGTTCTGTCTCAAGCTCTGTTTTCGTAGTTGGGTCTTTTTGTTATCTAACACAACTCTAATATGAAGCTCCACTTCCCCTAACATCTTCTCTTGTTCCTCTAATATCTCCTTTGCAGAAAGCACCAGAAAGTCGTTACAATATTCCACAACGATCTCCCTAAGCTCACTTTTCCTCGGAAAAATGTAATTGTAAGGGCCTCCAGATTATGTAGTCGGCAGAGATTTTCTAGACCGTAATCAGCCGGTGATAAAGATAATTCCTCCTCGTGGTATTGTATTCCGAGCTTGTTGATATTGGGGATTCTCTCAACCACTTTCTCACCCAACCTCAAGTTACATACAGTCTTGACCGTCTCTAGCTTATTCTCCAACACCATACAACCATTTTCGAATTGAAGAGGAGGAGGATTCCTTGAATATATTAAATAATTTATTTTCGAATGTATTTCATGACTTGCTGAATGCTGATACGGCATTGGGCACGCCAGCATTGTAGCAGAGCACGTGGGCTCGGATGAGGCTTTCCAGCTGGCGAGGTGCCGGTTCAGTTGGTGGTTACTGGTATTCAAATTAACAAACTGGCAAGAAAGATCAGCTCCCAATCACCTACTAAAATACCAAAAACTGTAGTGAATCGCACATTAACGTACATCAGTCGTGCGTTTTAAGAGATGTACAAGAAAATTAAAGGATCCATAAGGATCAAGTATGAGTACTGTGTGACCAAAATTTCCCAATTCCTTCCATAATCTAAAGCTAACACAATGCAGGGGTTAACAACATCTATATTTACAGCCGTTGTTAAACTTCTCCCTTTTTTTTTTTTTTTTTTTTNTTTTTCATGCACCACAGTGTCTTCTGTGGATGATTAATGTTAATCCACCAATTTTGACAATTGCAGCAGCCTTTTTTTGTTGAAAATATGGAGTACACAATTATTGAAAAAAAGGTGCACTCTTCCTCTATAAATAGAGGAGCAAACTTGATGAAAAAACACACCAAATACACCAAGAACAACATCCAAAAGAGAAAAGAAAGAAAGAGGGTGTGAGCAAGTAGCAAGAATTTTAGCTTCTGTGTGTATTTGAGTTGTGAGTTGTGAGTAAGTTTGAGAGTGTATTGTAAACACGAGTGTATTTTATTCTCCTAATAAAATATATCTGCAGTAGTTCGCAGAAGTAAGCATTATTGGCCGAACTCCGTTATCAATTTGGTGTGTCCAATTTTTTGCTTTTATTTCACTTTTATAGATATGACTTTATGAAAAATTTAACGTATTTTTCCAATAATTAAATAATAATATGACATTATACAAAAATTAAGATAATTGAAGAAACAATTTTGTAATGTAATAGACATGTGCAACAGATATATGCCCTTTAATTATTTTTAGTATTCCTAATGTTTTGAGTTTATGTTTCATATTTTATGTACTTAATTTGACCGATCTACATAAAAAAAATCCATAATTATATAAAACTAGTTTTTGAAGACAATGCATTAAAAATTAAACTAAATTTACATAATAATTTATATATATTATCTAAATATATTTATATACATACATATATAAAAAAAAAGTAAGAAAATAGAATGAGAAAAAATTATTATTTACTCCAAATAAATCTTAAAATGTAACTTGGTGACTTATTATTGGACTCTCATAGTGGGTAACACAATGAAAAGATAAATAAAAAATGTGTGTGAAGTTATTTTCTTAAAAAATTATTTAACATGAAATACCACATGTTAGTTCATTTTTCCCGCATTAGTTTGAAAAACATTATGTTGAAAAAATAGAAATATGAAAAAAGTTGTCAACAACTATTTCAAACACCAATTACATGACATTAAAATGAAGAACTAATAAGTCGCTTATTCTTTTCAAAAAAATAAAAATAAAAAAATAAGTCGCTTATTAAATATAAACATATTATATAAGTTGACATCCAAAATCTGAAACTAATCAAAAAATTGCATCTATTAACCAAACTAAAATATCCACTAAACTAAAAATGAAAAAAAAAAATATCCAACATATAAAATGGAAAGAAATGTAGA
This sequence comes from Striga asiatica, assembly GCA_008636005.1. Lineage (NCBI taxonomy): Eukaryota > Viridiplantae > Streptophyta > Magnoliopsida > Lamiales > Orobanchaceae > Striga > Striga asiatica. Next base: position 1,376,028 of record BKCP01010626.1, on the reverse strand, counting down.
GATATAGTAGGAGTAATTTGGTTTATCTAAAATATCCCCTAAACTAACAAATGACAATTAAGCCATTAAAAAATTAAAATTGTAAGGGTAATTTGTTTTATCCAAATATTTACAAAAACATTAACACTTTTAAGTTAGTAAAGGTAGAGATAGAGATAGAGAAAATACCAAGACCACTGAACCGGCGAGAAAATAAATCAAGCCTTATCGACTCACTATTATTTACCGAAGGCTTATCAGTTCCGTAAAGTACCGTCCGATATCTGGTTCGGTTTTAATCGAACCAATAGGATTAAAATAAATTATTAATAATAAATATTATGTAGATCCGTGTAAACTTCGTTAGAACAACACCAAAAGCTAGCACACCTGAATTTAGGATCACAAAGCACACAATAAGATAGTTAAATAGCATCACACGCAATACAATACCAGGTAAATAGCATCACACAGGACAGTGAGATTCACAATTTCACATGGATGTATTAACAATGTCATCTTGCACCATTTAAACGACAATGGAAGACAAATTAAAGTAAGAAAACTTGCACACTAACCTTTNTTACTTTATTGAAATCTAGAACACGAAGAGATGTTGAATGTGCATGTCAACAGAAACAGAACTGGGTATGACGAACGGCACCCTGTAAACTGGGGTGCACATTGGTAGCAGTGTTCACATTTAATATGATTTTTTTTTTTCAATTTTACATCAACATTCTAACATCCAAATGAATTCATTATTGTACAAATTTTCTATTCAAAAACGGTTATATATTGAGTTTTTTTACCAAATTTAACATTTTCAACTAAAATGCTAATGAAATAAACAGATTACCAAACAAGCAAGTTCAAAGCTCTAATAAATAGCTTACATACTGATACAGGCAATCTGTTTAATTATAGAATAATGCACTAACATTAAAACAAGCAATAGAGATGAGATAAAACTTAAATGGGTGAATCAATTATTTTGTCAGGGTGATCCGACATACTCAACTGTAAAGTTTGGAGTACTCTTGAAGCTCTCTTCTCGTAGTTGGGAATGTTGGGTATATATCCGAACTTTTATCTGAAGGCCGACTTCTCCAAGACACTCCTGTTGTTCCTCTAATATCTTCTTTGCAGAAAGCACGGTAGAGTCATTACATTCCACCACATTGATCTCCCTAAGCGTGGTTATATCCCCAATTTCCAATGCAATCTCCTTCAGCTTGTGTAGATAAGACAAGTCGAGCCTCTCGAGGCTCGGGAAGTGCGTGGCCTCCACCCTCCACTGTTGAAGATCTTTGCAAGAAAAGATTTCCAAGTATTTCAGGCTCGGGAATCCGCCATCCGCTGTTTCCCAATCGGGCCCCACAAACGCTTCATACCGTAGCTTGAGGGCCTCGAGATTTGGCAACGAGCTTATCTTGGTCCCCATCTCCTCCCACCCCAGCCTCGTCCCTTCCAGAGTAAGCTTCCTGAGCAAAATAGGGAACAACGTTATCTCAATTGGTCGAGAGAGTGATGAAGAAAAGTCTGAAATTGAAAGGCCCTCCAGCTTGCATAGCCTACGGAGATTGTCGAGACCATAATCACCCAGTGATTTTATTCCAAGCTTCTTGATATTGGGGATTCTCTCAACCACTTCCTCGCTCAACTTTTAGTTACCTATGTCCTCCAATGTCTGTAGATTCTCCAACACCATCTGATCACCATTTTCTTCATCCATTGGAGGAGGATCCGTGAGATGGAAACCGTTTACCGTGACGTGCCTGAGTTGGGGCATCCGCCAGATGTCTAACACCGGCCAGTACCGCCACTCCAGGATAAACAAACTACTAAAGTCCGTAAATTCCAGAGTCGGTAAAATTCTGGAGGAAATTCACGCGCCGGCATTCTAGTTTTGGTATCCAGGTGGCGCAAGTTAACCAGATGAAATCCTTGACCCCCGCCGTAGCCTTTATCAATCAGAACCCTAAGCAGTCTAAAAGGAACTACAGATTCTAAACGTCCTGTAACTTCCCTTATCAGAGTTCGTGCGCGTGATGCCGATTGCACAGCTCCAGGGAGGGGACGGGGAATGTATTCCCCCTCTGATAAAGCATGGTGAATGCCGATACGGCGTTGGGCACGCCAGCTTATTTGGTCGTGATGCTCAGGGTTGTTGTTGTGCGTTTTTGTTGTTTCCATCGTGCGAAAGAAATTGTATTTCTCAGCTTCTTTTATGCATAGGTCTCTCAGGAGATCGTGGATGCCGCAGTATTTTATTCTTCCAGTGCAGTCCCACCCGCAAACCATGACTAGATTTCTGATCACGAGATCGTGTAGGTACACTACTCGAGCAATCGTTTCCAAGCTTTTACCGGCCACCGGTTTCACAAATCCTTCATCAACCCATAGTTTGAGGAGCGTGGGGATGCGAATCTCATGGTCCTCCGGGAACATGCCCATGTACAGAAAACACGGCTTCAGGTGTACCGGCAGTTGGTTGTAGCTCAACTTTAGTATTCTAAAGCAACGTGTGTCTTATGTGGGTTTATTTACTGTTGAAATTCTAGATTTATTTTCATTTGTTAGTCTTACTCAGTAACACATAGCCGTTGTTTTCTGTTCCTATTTTTTAGCATTAGATAAGTAGTTGAGTCCATTTAGGAGAAATTTGTTTAGCTGTTTTTTAGGAAGAGTTTGTTATATTTTAGCTTTTAAATAAGCACTGATGTAACTGGTTTTACATCTAAGTTTTAATAAAAGAGTTTATCCCAGAAACTTGCTTTATGCATACCTGCTCTCTTTTTATTATGGTATCAGAGCCTCGATTCATTAAAGTTCTTTCTTCCTTCTTGATTATTGAATATTGAGTTTTTTCACAGACTTGCTAAAAGTAGTGAAGTGAGATGGAGTTATTAAATGGAGGGAATGGTTCTAGTACAGGGGTTGAGAAGCTTGTAGGGACAAACTACAAATATTGGAGAATGTGTATGGAGGCATATCTTCAAGGACAAGACCTCTGGGATTTAGTTACGGGTATTGATGTCATTCCTATAGATACTCCAGAGAATGTTGAACCAAGAAGGAAGTGGAAGATCAAGTGTGGGAAAGCTCTTTTTGCTTTGAGAACTTCAATCAGCAAAGAGTTCATTGATCATGTTCGTGATGTAAGTTCACCGAGGGATGTGTGGGAGACACTTGAGAGGTTGTTTTCCAAAAAGAACACAGCAAGGCTTCAACTCCTGGAAAATGAGTTGGCGACCTTGACACAAGAAGGTATGTCTATTTCTGAATATTTCTTGCGAGTTAAAAGCATTTGTGCTGAAATTTCAGAATTAGATATGGAGGAGAAGATCAGTGAAGCAAGGTTACGGCGATTTCTCATTAGGGGACTGAAAAAGGAATATAATCCTTTCGTTACCTCTATTCAAGGGTGGGCAACCCAGCCCTCAGTTGAAGAATTAGAAAGTTTGCTCTCTAACCAGGAAGCTCTAGCAAGACAGATGGCTAAAAATTCTGACGCTGAAGCGGTTCTTTTCTCTAAAGGAAAATCGACTGGTGGTGATGATTCTCCTAACAAAAGCACTGTGAGATGTTACAGGTGTGGTAAGATGGGGCACATAAAGAAAAACTGCAGGGTAAAGCTCTCCAAAGCAAATGTTGCAGGCGAGCATGAAGATGAGGACGACCTAAAATGGGAGCAGTGCTTTACTACGGAAGTAATTGACGGAAAGAAACTTGTTGATGCTGAATTATTGCAGGCTCTTTCTAATCATGACCTATGCAATGAGTGGATCATTGATTCCGGTTGCTCCCATCATGTGACTGGAGATGACTCACTGCTCTCAGAGGTGCATCAACACAAAGGAGAACGCGTTATTATTACTGCAGATAATTCAGCTTATCCGGTTGCAAAAGAAGGGGTGGCTAAAGTTAGCACTAATGACAATGTTGCTGTGGAGCTGAATGATGTCTTTCATGTTCCAGGTTTAAAGAGAAATTTAATTTCAGTTTCTCAAATCACAAACTCTGGAAAATATGTATTGTTTGGGCCAGATGATGTGAAAGTTCTTGAAAACATGAAAGGCATTGATGCTGATGTTGTTACCTCTGGCAAGAGGAAAGGTTCTCTGTTTGTCATGTCTGCAGGAGAGGCTTATGTGAAAAAGACAAGTCAAACTGATAATGCAATAATATGGCATGCTAGATTGGGTCACTTAGGCTTCCAGCTACTGCAACAAATCTCCTCAAGGAAGCTAATAGATGGCATACCAGATTTACAAAATGTTCGTGAGGATTTTATTTGTCAAGGATGTCAATATGGCAAGTCGCATTGTCTTCCTTTTGTGAAGTCATCAAATCGCAGAACATCTATGTTTGAATTGATTCATACAGACTTGATGGGACCTATGAAAACAGCAAGCTATAGTGGATGCCGATATGTCATGGTGTTGGTGGATGATTTTTCCAGGTATGCTTGGGTGAAATTCTTGAAGGAAAAGAGTGAAGCATTCTCAAAGTTCATTGAATTTACAACTAGTGTTGAAAGAGAATTTGGGGTAAAGATCAAATGCTTACGAAGTGATAATGGAGGAGAATTTTTGTCAGAGGATTTCTCCCAATATTGCAACAAAAATGGCATATCGCGACAAATGACATGTCCAAATACACCTCAGCAAAATGGTGTTTCAGAAAGAAAATTAGCCCAACTTGCCTCTGTTAGTCTCTCTTGGCTGCATGATAAAAGTCTTCCTCGTGAACTTTGGGCTGAAGCTTTCCAATGTGCATGCTATGTGATAAATCGCTTACCTCCATGGCCTGGTAAGGAAAATTCTCCTTTTGAGACTTTATATGATGATAAGCCAAATGTAAATTATTTTCGGATTTTCGGTTCAACTTGTTATGTACATGTCCCAAAGTCTAACTTAACCAAACTTGACCCGAAAGCAAAGAAATGTGTTTTTGTTGGCTATGACTCATGCAGAAAGGGGTGGAGATGTATGGACCCAGAAACAAAGAAGTTTATAACTTCTAGAGATGTTGTGTTTGATGAAGTTTCCTCATATCACTCTGAACAAAAATCCTTCACTAAACAAGTCATTATTGGTGGTGATCAAGAAAATTTTGAGGAAAGTGCTCAACGCAATATGGAGACATCAAACAATGGTGAATCTTCAGCTTCAAGCACTTCAATTGACGGTGATGAGCAAATTCAGAGAAGGTCAACAAGGGAGAGAAAACAACCTGGTTATCTTCAGGACTATGAGGTTCAAATCAATCCTTGTACTGTTACGACATGCTTCTTTACAGGTGCAGTAAATAAAGAACCAACATGTTTTGAGGAAGCAAAAGGCTATTCGGAATGGGAAGCAGCAATGCAAGAAGAGATTGATGCACTATGCAAAAATCAGACATGGGAGTTAGTCCCAAAACCAGAAAACTGCAGGCCTGTCTCTTGCAAATGGGTATACAAGTTAAAGATGAAATCTGATGGGACCATTGATAGATGCAAAGCACGGCTGGTTGCACGTGGATTTTCACAAAGTTATGGACTAGATTACGAGGAAACTTTCAGCCCAGTTGCAAAGATGGTAACTTTAAGAGCCATTTTTTCTCTTGCATCTTTTAAATGTTGGAAATTATGGCAGCTTGATGTAAAGAATGCATTTCTCTATGGAGAATTGGATCGTGAAGTATTCATGGAGCAGCCAAAAGGATATGTCTCTGAACAATATCCTCAACATGTTTGTCGTTTGAAGAAGGCGTTGTATGGACTTAAACAAGCACCACGCGCTTGGTATGGTAAAGTTGCACAGTACTTTATCTTCTGTGGGTTTCAAGTCTCTGATGCTGATTCTAGCTTGTTCATTAAAGTTGAATCAAATACGAATTTATTGGTCTTGTTATATGTGGATGACATGATTATTACTGGTGATGATGAAGCTGAAATTTCTAAGCTTAAAAATGAGCTATCAACTCGTTTTGAGATGAAGAATTTGGGAGAGGCTGGCTGCTTTCTTGGTCTGGAAATTGAAAAATCTGATGAAGGATATTTTGTATCTCAAAAAGGATATGCAAGAGAACTTGTGCAGCGTTTTGGCATGGGGGAGTCAAAGGTAAAGGCAACTCCAATGGAACCACATCTCAAGTTGGTGAAAGCTGAAGGGGAGCCATTAAAGGATGCCAAAAGATTTAGACAACTTGTTGGTAGTTTGATTTACTTAACTATCACAAGGCCCGAGATTTCACATTCTGTTGGCATCATCTCTCAATTTATGCAATATCCAATGACTTCTCACTTGGATGCTGCTAAGAGGATTTTACGTTATATCAATGGTACTGCTGATTATGGTCTCATGTATAAAAGAGGAGGTGATTTTATTTTGACAGGATTCACTGATGCTGATTGGGCAGGCGATATAGATGATCGTCGATCAACTTCAGGGTACTGTTTTAGTGTTGGCTCTACTGCAATTTCCTGGTGTAGCAAGAAGCAACCAACTGTTGCTTTATCAAGTTCTGAGGCTGAGTATATGGCAGCATCAATGGCAGCACAAGAATGCATTTGGCTAAGAAGGTTGATAGGAGATATCTTTGGTACAGTGGATTATCCTGTGCAGATTTCTATTGACAATGAAAGTGCTGTTAAACTTGCTTTGAATCCAGTCTTTCATGCCAGGACCAAGCACATTGAAGTCCGACATCACTTCATTCGAGAGAAGGTGTTAGAAGAAGCAATTGAATTGAATAAAGTATCTTCAAATGATCAAGTTGCTGACATCTTTACAAAGGCCTTGGGGAAACCAAAGTTTGAACTTTTTAGAGCTGCTCTTGGAGTTTTCAGCCATAAGCACGCACTAAGGGGGAGTGTTAAAAATTAGTGTGTCTTATGTGGGTTTATTTACTGTTGAAATTCTAGATTTATTTTCATTTGTTAGTCTTACTCAGTAACACATAGCCGTTGTTTTCTGTTCCTATTTTTTAGCATTAGATAAGTAGTTGAGTCCATTTAGGAGAAATTTGTTTAGCTGTTTTTTAGGAAGAGTTTGTTATATTTTAGCTTTTAAATAAGCACTGATGTAACTGGTTTTACATCTAAGTTTTAATAAAAGAGTTTATCCCAGAAACTTGCTTTATGCATACCTGCTCTCTTTTTATTACGCTCGTCCTCCTCTAAATTCACAATCGAGCTTAAATTTTCTAAAATGTGTTGCCAATTTTCCTGTGTTTGCTTAGACTTTGCTAGAAGTCCTCCAATCAGAACAATCGACAATGGATGGCCTCTGCATTTTCCGGCAATCTCCTTCCCAAGCGCTTCCAATTCCGGAGGGAACCCTTGTTCATGAAACACACACCTATGCAGCAGATTCCAACTTTCGTTATGGTTCAGTAAACTCATCTGAAAGTAATCTAGGCCATCCAGTTGCAGAGCCACTTTCGATAGCCTAGTGGTTATCAATACTCTGCTCCCGTCGTTATCTGGAAACAAGCGCTTCACCCTATCCCATGCCTCCATACTCCAAATGTCATCCATTACAATCAGATACCGCCGGCCGAATAAGCTTTTATACAGTCTGTCTCCTAATTCATGTTCGCTCAACATGTCCTCACTCCCAATGAGTTCCAAACAGCGAAGGACTTCTAATAAAATCCTTTTCGAATCAAATTCTTGAGATACTGTAGCCCATCCGCGCATATCAAAGTATTCCACAATAAGTGGATTTTCGTAAATCTTTTTTGCAAGAGTGGTCTTACCAATGCCGCCCATGCCGGCAATCGCGATGATCCGACGATTGTATTGTTGATTGGTCAGCTTATCCATGATGTCGTTCATCACACTATCGTTCCCTTCTGTAGAAGGACCGTTGAACTTATCCATGAAGTCGTTCATGACATCATCGGAGCTAACCGTGGCGTAATCCTCCGTACAAGGAGCAATTTTTTTCCCCGCCTTCTTCTCTTTAACAGCAGCCACGTCTTTAGTGATAGAATCCAAGTCGAACATCACTTTCTCTACCTCTCCATACAAAGAGTCATTGTTCTTTGAACTGATGTTAGCTTCCCCACGAGCCTCGATATGATCGGCAATGTGGGACTCAATTATATCCTCGGCTTCTTGAGCAGCATCAATCATACGCCCCTCCAACCCATCTGCATCATCAATGATATATTTTTCAAGAAAATCTTGCAAGAAAGCAACTTTTTCTATCAGTGGTTCGATTTTTAATTTGTCGAGGGAGATAGGTGGGCGAGGATGATTCAAGATTTGGTGTATGGTGTTGGTAAGTGAAAGAAGAGCTCCATAAGCTGCCATGGATCCCCTTTGTGAAATGAAATCCAATCAGCTTTAGATGACAAACTGTCTATGAGAAGTGAAGGCAAGAAGATTTTTCTCAAAGGCTTATGTGTGGTGAAGAAGAAAATGAAGACTCCGATGAAATGTGTGGATTTGATTATTTTAGAGCTAGACTTTGAGTAGGTACCATACAAACATTATTGTAAGTAGGCCTGCCATCACGACCCACCACAATGACCTTATAGTCAACATTCACGGGTACATATTTTTTATACTTTGCCAATAGGATTATACTTTGCCACTTCAACTCTCCAAAAAAAAACATATTTTTTTAAATGGATTATACTTTGCCACTTCAACTTTGCATCTCTACCGGCAGTGTGATTAGTTAATCTAAATGGTTCTTAGACAATAAATAATATTTTTTTCTTACTTATGGCTCCAAGTACTCGTAGGTACATATTAAATAAATGTAATTATAGATTCTTGTATGAAGGTATTTAATTATTATGCAGGTCAATTCGTCATTTTTTTTTTTAACGAAGGTGTACTTATACAATAATGTCATATTTTGTTTGTATTATTTGTACAGTATAACGCTTCATATTGAAAATATGTAATTTGCTGAAAAAATACAATTGTATAATTGTCTGTCTCACAGCAACTTAGTCCCATCAGTTAATTGTGAATTAAATGAATTAATCATGTTGTTGCTATCTTGCAAATTACAATTATGTTTTCAATTGTGCATGAATTATAAAATAATTATGTTTTCCACTTACAATTACAATTTATGAAGACACAAAACTCAAAAAAGTTGAGGACCAAATCGATCATAGCCACTGTTGTACAGTAAAGTACCTACTCTTCAAGATAATTAATTCGAATTTATAACATTATAATTTTTACGAATATAATTTTTTAAAAAATAAATAAAATTAGATTTAAAAAAAAATGTCCGGCCGGACGGACCGGAAGGCGTTCGGCCGACCGGTTCAGACGCACAAGACGGTCGGACGCCGCCATCTCCGTCCCTCTTCACCGGCCGGACGGCCGAAAAACGCACCTCATCAGAAGACATCTTCTCGTCGGAAAATCGTCTGGTACAGAGGATTCTACAATTTTTTAATTTTTTTGAAAAAATGACATAGGCAAAATGGTTCAAGGGGACGGTGACTAGTAATAGGGGAGTGGTGAATAGCAACACCCATTAAAAATGGCACTGCTCTTTGTCAGTTTTATGCTTGTCTAGGTGAGAATCGTTTGTTAACATTAGGATGTTCACAGTCCGGATTGGTCCAGTTTTAGCCCAAACCATGATCAAACCGGACCTAACGGTTATTTTTTTTTCTTGTCCATAACCGGACCGGTTTTATTTTTTAACCAACCACAATCCGGACCGCATTGGACAGTCCGGTTTGGCGGTTAACTGGTTCAATTCAAAATCCTTGTTTTGGGCCTTCAATTTTTATTTTTTTCATTTTGGGCTTAATTTTTATTTTTCAATTTTGGGCCCAAAAAAAGATTATTTGGGCCTAAAAATTAAGAAAAACAACAATAATGAAATAAAAAATACACAATTCGTCTCATAAGCATAAAAATACACATTTCGTCCCATAAACATAAAAATACCAAAATGATGAAGATTAAATTATGTAAACTGAACTCAAGCAAACATTCATTTTTCAGTCAGTTTATACACCTGAAATAATAAGAGAAAAACATTAATAGTGAATGTATTATATTTGTCGGCCATAGTGAATGACTTAATGTATATATATACTTGTTATAGTTTTTTAATATTTACCGGTCCAGTCCGGTTAAACCGGCGGTTTGCCGCAAGTAATCCGTTAACCGGACCGCTTATTCCGGATTTTTTAAAAAAAAATAACCACTGAATTTTTTAAGGCTTTTCTAACTGACCATTTAACCGATCCGCGGTTCGAATTGACGGTTTTTTTCAGTAAAAACCGGACCGTAAACACACTTAGTTAACATCNGTTAAATGGTTAATCTTTTAATATAATAATAGATTACAATTTTTTTTTTTTTTCCAAACGATAGGAATTCATTCATATCACTCAAAATGTATTTACAACCCGGGAGGTTAAGTAACCTCATATCAAAACAAGAGAGAACCGATCAACAGTCGGCCTACAATAACAAAATACATAACTAGCAGCTAGAGGCAAGAATACAACTTGGATCCTTCAGCCACCGCAATACATGATTAACTTAAGCCATCATAATAATGAAGTAAAATAATTCAACAAGCAACCTAGCTAGATAATGCAATAACCACTGAACCGTAATGGACCTAGCTACCACATTCCTAGCTAATGAGGAGAGCTTTTAGCCATTCTGAATTCCATCCACTCTTTCCATACACATTTGACCACTTCAATTTCTGGCATCAGGGTATTTTTGAATTTCTATAAATTTCAGGACTTCCAGAGCCACCACAAAATGTAAGTGGACAGTTGGAGTCTATCCTCTGAAGATGGTAGCCTGTTGATGGAGCAAGCTTCCCACCACCATTGCTTGAAATTTCCAGTGCTTGTGGCAATTCCATCCCATGTAACAGGTGACAGTCCCCATATACTTTTGGCTCTGGTACAAGAAAACATGAGATGCTCAACTGATTCCTCTGCCTCCCCACAAGTAGAACAGATTGAGTCTACATCCATTCCTCTTCTCTTTAAATTTTCCCCTACAGGCAATGTGTTAGTGTAGCACCTCCAAAGAAAGTGTTTAAGTTTACTTTTCACATTTAACTTCCAGCTTCTGTTTCTAATTTTTCTGTTCATTTCTGATCCAGTGCTGCTCTCAGGCAAATCCATTTTTCTCAATTTATCCTGCATCAAGTGTAAGTATGTCTTTGCCACATAAAATAACCCTTTCTGATCAAAGGACCATGTCCACTTGTCTCTGGCTGTTGGATCAATGTTTTTTATGCTCAAGATTCTAGCTTTCACTTGCTCATCAAAAAAAATGTCAATCACATCTTCTCTCCAATTTCTGCCACTTTCATCTATTAGTTCACCCACCCAAACAATGTCACAATTGTCCTCTGTTGTTCTGCTGGGAATTCCTGCACCTGGGCCTGGGAGCCAAGGTTCTTGCCAAATTTCTTCCACGCTCTCTTTCGATAGTTGGGTCTTTTGTTATCCACCGAAATAACCCCGATCATAAGAAACTATAAAGTATGGACTACGCTCTCTTCTTGTAGTTGGCTAATTCTGGGATTTATCCAAACTTTAATCTGAAGTCCGACTTCCCCAAGACAGTCTTGTTGTTCCTCTAATATCTTCTTTGCAGAAAGCACGATAGAGTCATTGCAATGCACCACCCTCATCTCCCTAAGCGTGGTTATATCCCCAATTTCCAATGGAATCTCCTTCAGATTGCGTAGATTGACTAGGTAAGTGCGTGGCCTCCACCCTCCACTGTTCAAGATCACCGCTGATTTTCAAGTACTTGAGGCTCCGGAATCCTCCATCGGCTGTTTCCCGCGAACGCATGATAATCTAGCTTGAGGGCCTCAAGATATGGCAACGACCCTATCTTTGTCCCCATCTCCTCCCATCCGAGCCGAGTGCCATGTAGATAGAGCTTCAAAAATCAAATTTAATTAGCATCACTATATGAAAAATTGTCCAGGAAAAAATACTATCAGCATTTAAAGTGCAATAGAATGAAATTGCATGCATAATCTACTCTACTACCAGAAGGCATTTGATAAAGAAACTTTTCATAAATCAGTGCTAGATAATTTAATTAGTTTATCATATTATAAATTTATTTCTTTCTTTTTATTTTCCTCTTTTTTTTGGCAAAAATGAATTTAGAGTTTTTTTTTTTAGTTTTTAACAAAGGGTTCTGTTTTGCAATTAGCCAATAAGGTAGTCTTAATAGTAAGCCTGTTTTATGTTCTCAGGCAGGTGTTTTGGCTGGAGATGTTAGCCACATTGTCGTTCTGGATGTGACACCACTATAGTTGCGTCTGGAGACTTTGGGTGGGGTGGTGACGAAGATCATTCCCAGAAACACAACGTTGCCCACTTCAAAATCCGAAGTTTTCTCGACTGCTGCCGATGGCCAGACGAGTGTTGAGATCAATGTGCCAGCAGCATTGAGGTAAAAAATTCGACATTGATGCTAATGGTTTTGTCTGTGACTGCCATCGATAAGAGAAATGGAAAGAAGCAGGATATCGCTATTACAGGTTAGTTTTGTTTTACTGGCCTTTCATGCTTAAGCACCTCCATGCATGTGAGATTGGAAGCTACTCATTGTTTTATATGGTTTAAATTCATGTCTGAGGTTCAGCTCTTTTCTATTGGTACATATATCGTTG